>CAUYRH010072780.1:0-13244 GCA_963574655.1 Perodicticus potto
ATCACACCTATGGTGCATCTTAGTAGGGTACTGGTGAAACTTATTAAATGTAGAGTATCAATGTCTTTATATAGTGATTAATAAAATGCTATGAGGGCTATCTCTCACAGTACAATCAAAATGTTTCTGATTGTATATGAAGCACATTCTGCCCTATGATTGCACCAATGTACACAATTATGATTTAATAAAATTATTAAAAAAAAAGAAATGTCTCTTCTCTACCGATTTTCTTAAGTGTTCTGATCATGAAGGGATGCTGGATATTATCAAAAGCTTTTTCTGAATCAATTGACAGAATCATATGGTATTTCTTTTTTAATTTGTTTATGTTCTGAATTACATTTATAGATTTATGCATATTGCACCAGCCTTGAGACCCTGGGATAAATTCCACTTGGTCATGGTATATACTTTGTTTGATGTGCTGTTGGATTCTGTTTTTTAGGATCTTATTGAATATTTTTCCATCTATAGTCATTAGTGATATTGATCTATCATTTTATTTTCTTGTTGGGTCTTATCCTGGTTCAGGGATCAAGGTGATGTTTGCTTCATAGAATGCGTTAGGTAGTATTCCTTCTTTTTCTATAGTTTGGAAAAAGTTGAGTAATATAGGTACTAGTTCCTCTTTGAATGTTTAGTAGAATTCTGACGTGAAGCCATCTTGTCCCAGGCTTTTCTTTTTCGGGAGATTTTGTATAATTGATGCTATTTCAGAACTTGATATCAGGGTGTTCAACATTTCCACTTCATTCTGGCTAAGTCTAGGAATGTGGTGTGCTCCCAAGTATTGGTTCATTTCCTTCAAGATTTTCATATTTCTGAGAGTAAAGTTTCTTGTAATATTTGCTAAGAATTTTTTGAATTTCTGAGGGGTCTGTTGTTATTTCATCTTTACCATTTCTGATTGATGAAATTAGAGACTTTACTCTTTTTTTCCTGATTAGGTTAGCCAAAGGATTAAATTTTATTGAACTTTTCAAAGAACCAACTTTTTGATTTATTGATCTGTTGTATAATTCTTTTATTTTCAATTTCATTTAATTCAGATTTTGGTTATTTCTTTTCCTCTGCTGGGTTAGGGGTTGGAATGTTCTTCCTTTTCCAGTTGCTTGAGATGTCCCATTAAGTTGTTAACTTCCTCTCTTTCCATTCTCTTGAGGAAGGCTTGCAGTCCTATAAATTTCTGTCTTTTTTTTTTTTTTAAACAGAGCCTCAAGCTGTCACCCTGGATAGAATGCCATGGCATCACAGCTCAAAGCATCCTCCAATTCCTGGGCTCCAGTGAGTCTCCTGCCTCCACCTCCCAAATAGCTGAGACTATAGGTGCCCGCCACAATGCCTGGCCATTTTTTGGTTGCAACCGTTATTGTTGTTTGGTGGGCCTCAGGCACTGAGCCAAAAACATTTTTATGTGTGTGTGGTTTATGGCTGGGGCTAGGTTTGAACTTGCCAACTCTGGCATATGGGGTTGGTGCCCTACTCCTTTGAGCCACAGGCACTGCCCTAAATTTTCCTCTTAGGACTGCCATTGCAGTATCCCAGAGGTTCTGATAATTTGTGTCTTCATCATCGTTTTGCTCAAAAATTTGGTAATTTCCTTCTTAATCTTGTCTATGACCCGTCTATTGTTCAGCATAAGGTTATTTAGCATCCATGTTTTTGTAGGGGTATACAGATTTCTGTTGTTATTGAGTTCAACTTTTATTCCATGTTGGTCTGAGAAGATGCAAGGAATAATTTCTTTTCCTTTAAATTTGCTGAGGTTAGACTTGTGACCTAAGATGTGATCGATCGGTATGTTATATGGGCTGATGAGAAGAATGTGTATTCAGTTTAATTAGGATGGAATGTTCTGTAGATGTCTGTTAAATCCAGATGTTGAAAGGTTAAGTTTAAATCTAAAATTTCTTTGCTTAGCTTGTTATTGGAGGATCTATCCAACACTGCTAAAGGAATATCAAACTCTCAACCTACTATGGAGCTGGAGGAAATCAAGTTGCTCATGTCTGTTAGTGTTTTTCTTATAAATTTAGGCTCATTCTGGTTGGGTGCACAAATATTAATAATTGAAATCTCATCATATTGAGTATTACCTTTAACAAATAGGAAGTATCCATCCTTATTTTGGTTGGTTTAAAGCCTATTATATCTGTGAATGAGATTGCAACACCTGCTTTTTTCTGCTTTCCATTTGCCTGGAATATAGATGACCATCCCTTCACCTTGAGTCTACATTTATCTTTTAAGGTAAGATGAGATTCTTTTATGTAGTGGATATCTTGCCTGAGTTTTTGTGTCCAGTCAGCCAGCCTGTGCCTCTTTAGAGGACAATTTAAACCATTCACATTAATTGAGAATATTAATATGCCTTTCAAAAGTGCAGTGGACATTTTTTTTTTTTTTTTTTTGAGACAGAGCCTCAAGCTGTCACCCTGGATAGAGTGCTGTGACATCACAGCTCACAGCAACCTCCAATTCCTGGTCTCAAGTGACTCTCCTGCCTCTGCCACTGGTGCCCACCACAATGCCCGGCCATTTTTTGGTCGCAGCTGTCACTGTTGTTTGGTGGCCCGGGCTGGATTCGAACCCACCAGCTCAGGTGTACGTGGCTGGCACCTTAGCCAGTTGAGACGCAGGTGCTGATCCAGACATTTTTAATCCTTTCACCACTGTGGAGGTTGGAATTTGATCAAAAGTTTCTAAGTGAGTTTATTTTTTGGTGGAGGATTACACTGGTCATTATGGAGGACAGACCTGAGAATATCCTGGAGAGCTGGTTTAGTTATGGCAAATTTCTTCAACATGTAGATGTCATTACTGTATTTAATTTCTCCATCATAAATGAAATTCAATTTAGCTGGGTACAGGATCCTGGGTTGAAAGTTCTTTTGTTTTAGAAGATTAAAAGTTGATGACCATCCTCTTCTAGCTTGAAAGGTTTGAGCTGAGAGATCTGCAGTTATTCTAATATTCTTCCCTTTGTATGTTATGGTTTCCTTCTGTCTGGCTGCTTTCAGAATTTTCTCCTTCATATTAACTTTAATTGTTAATTTAGTTGTGATATCCCTGGAAGATGTCTTCTTTGTGTTTTCTCTTTCATATTAACTTTAATTGTTAATTGAAGTTAATTGTGATATGCCTGGGAGATGTCTTCTTTGTGTTCAGTCATGCTGGGGTTCTGAAACTGTCTGCTATCTGAATTTCAGAATCTCTTGGCGTGTCTGGAATGTTCTCTATCATAATCTCATGAAAAGGTGACTCTGTGCCTTGTGAGGCCACTTTGTTGCTTTCAGGTATTCCTATAAGGTGAATATTGGTTCTCTTCTAATTATCCCAGAGCTCTCTGAGAGAATGATCCATTTTTGCCCTCCATTTCTCTTCCTCTTTGGATGTTTGGGAGCATTCAAAAGCTTTGTCTTCAATATAAGAAATCCTTTCTTCTGCTTGCTCCATTCTGTTACTGAGGGATTCTACTGTATTTCTCAGGTCTTTGAAGGCTGCAAATTCTTGTCTCAATGTGTCAAAATCTTTGGGCCTTTTGTCTTTGAATTCTTTGACTTTTTGAGACAATTTTTGAAATGCTCCCTGAATTTCTAAATACAACTTTTCCTCTATTTTATTGATCTTATTTGCAATCCAAATTCTGAATTCAGTTTCTGACAACTCAGCTACCTGTTTATGCATAGGATCTTCAGTTGTGTCCACTGAATTGTTCCTTGTGGGGATTGATTTGCTCTGGTTGTTCACTTTGCCAGAGCTTTTTCGCTGATTCCGCCCCATGACTATTTTGCACCGTTTGGCAAGATGAGCAATAAGGATAGGTTGGGTTGGGGGTTCTAGGAGTAGTGATTGGCCAGTCCTTTGCATGAAAGCTGGGAATGACGTCTGTACCTATTCCCCTAGAGTTTTTCCAGGATCTTTACAGTGTTACTGCCTGGGAAACTGGGGACCTTCTTGGTGTAGTGGGGTTACATGGTTCTGTCTTGTTTTCAGCTGGTCTATGTCTTACCCTAGAGAATCAGTTAGGGTTGAAGTCTGAGCTGTGGAGAAATACCAGCAGTTGGGTCACCCCACCCCCCACAGGCAACAATTGGAAAAGGAAAATCTAATCTTCCCACTACCACACACCCACGGTACCACTTTGGATAGTCCTCAGGTGATTGGCCCAGTTGAAGAGGTCCCAATCAATTGTCCTAGTCAGCACCAGCTTCAGGTGGGAGAGTTCAAAAGCTCTCTGGCAACTAGATAGCAGGGGTCTGCTGGCAACTCCAGTATAACTCATCCCCGTGTTCTGTGAAATCAGAACGACCCCTCCCCCAGCAAATAAATTAGTCTGGGAAGGTTGATGCCTCCTTCCCCACCTTGCCTCTCTGTCACACCTAGCCACTGGTAACCCTGCTGGGCTGTGATCTAGTTCCCTCCAATGAGCAGATGCTCCAAGGGTTTGCACCTGCCTGAGTCACAGGGAGATCTGAGTCTCTTCAGCCAGGCTGCCAGTCTCTGCCATTCTCTTTCACTATTTGGCAGGGGGAGGTGAAGCCTGACAACCTTGGGTGCTTGGTAGGGGCAGGGGCGATTCCCTCAGTTCCAGCCCTGTCCCTAATTGATATTGTTGACAGAACAGAACCACTCCACTGAATTTGTTTCTGTCCTGGCTATTTTCCCCTTTGTCTCTGCTTTGATCCCCTGAGGGCCGGGTGCATCTGAAGCTCAGTAAAGCAGTCCTCTGGGTCAGCCCTGCCCTGGGAGTCTGCTGTCTCTGCACGTGTATTCTAATTCCCAAGCCCCACCCAGGCCAGTTCCTCCTCAGGCATACCCTTTACTCCAGAAGCCTGCGTTCCATCGTAGATCTGTTCTACCAGCCTCTCCCACTGGAGAAGCTGCCCAGCCTCCCTGGTTTGCCCAGAGAGACTGGGAGTGTTCCTTCAAAATATCCCCAGGAGTGTGACCCCCACCATCACCATTCCCACCGCTGCCAGTGCCTTGGGTTATTGCCTATCCCTCAGCTGATTATCTTCTCCTTACTCTCCAGCCAGAAAGTCAGCACAGATCAGCTACAGTCCATGCCCCGTCTACACCCCTTGAGAAAAGGCCCAAGAATCTGGACTCTATGAGGGATAGGCTTCCAGGCCTCACAGTGAGAGTGGAGGGGAGTGCCAGGATTTCAAAATTGCAGGTAAAGAGTATATACAGTTTTATACAGTTTTATGCCTGGCAGCAGAGTGCCATGGCAGCCTAGTAGGGGAGGAAGGTCCTGTTTTTAGAAGTTCTCTCCCCTGGGGTAAAATGGGAGGACATTTGAACTCTGCTCTCTTATTTGTATTGAGGTATGGAGTATACTGCAGCTTGGTGATGGATTCTGTACCTTTTGTTTGTATCCTTGGGGTCGCGGGTCACCTTAGCAGGGTTGATGTGCATTCTTCAACCTTTTCTTTTGGTTCAGATGTGAACCATCAGCTTTCTTGCTAAATTTCTGTTCTTTAATTGTCTTTATGGATGGAAACCTCTATGGAAAGCTGGCTACAGACCTCCATCTTGGCTCTACCCCCCAGTAAACTTCATTTGTAACCAGACATTTTGGCTGTCAGAAAATATATGGGTAATAAATGTCTGATTTGATGGCTACCCCAATTAATCTGAATTGATTAATTCATATTGTGTGCCTGTCAAAACATCACATGTACTCTATAGACATATGTGATTATTGTGTGCCCATAATAATTATAATTTTAAAATTTGTATTTTTTTAGTAGTTAGGAGAATTTTATTCAACTACTCCCTTAACTCAAAATTTTGAACTTTTTCTTTTTTTTCATTTTTATTTATTTTATTAAGTCAAATATACATAGATCATGAATACATTTATGCATATGTGGGGTACAATATGTTGATTTTTTTTTTATACAATCTGATGTGATTACATCAAACCAATCAACTTAGCTTTTGCCTCCTTTATTTGATTATTATGTTAAGACATTTATATTCTATACTTGACACATTTGACTTGTACCCTTGCAATATGCTCCATTGATGGACCCGCCGTCCACTAGTGAGGTTCTGAGGAGGGGCGCTGGGATGAAAAAAGACACACACACATAGAGTAATGGACTCCGTCAGTCTGAGACTGAGACTGAGACTGAGACAACACTTTATTTTGACACCATGTTTTTATATTCTCACAGGGGAAAAAAGGTCAATTAAGGTTCTCTTTGGCACTCTCTTACTCCTTGGGAACTGCTGTGCTGTTTACCTTAAAACTGCCATGCTGTTTATCTCTGGTTTTGACCATCAGGACTTTTTACTCCCTGTTTTGGCTTCTGCTAGTTTCTTCTCAGCGAAGTTCAAACCTCAGCCATAGCAAGGGCAAAAGCAGTTTCCCACATGGGGGCGTCCCCGGCGGGTTCCCACGTCTCACGGATTCCCACACTCCATATTGTGTGTGGTCCCAACTTTTACCTTCCCTCTATCAAACCTTCCCCATACCCTCCCTTCCCACTCCATTTCTCTCCTTCTTCCTGGGCTATAGTTGTGTTCTATCTTTCATAAGAAAGTGTGAGTAAATATAAGTTGGTTTCATAGATGTACTGAGTACATTGGATACTTTTTCCTACATTTTTGAGATACTTTACTCAGGAGTATATGTTCCAGGTCCTTCCATGTAAACATAAAAGAGGTAAAGGCTCCATCTTTTTTTAAGGCTGCATAGTATTCCGTGGTACACATGTACCAAAATTTATTAATCCATTCATGGTTCGATGGGCACTTGGGCTTCTTCCATGACTTGGCTATTACAAATTGAGCTGCAATGAATAATCTGGTGCAAATATCTTTTTTGCAAAGTGATTTTTGGTCTTTTGGATATACTCCTAGTAGAGGAATTGCAGGATACAACAACAGGTCAATTTTTAGTTCCCTGAGTGTTCTCCAAACTTCTTTCCAAAAGGAATGTATTAGTTTGAGTTCCCACCAGCAGTGCAGAAGTGTTCCCTTTTCTCCACATCCATGCCAACTTCTGTAGAAGTTGGGGATTTTGTTATGTGGGCTACTCTTACTGGAGTTACATGATATCTCAAAGTGGTTTTGATTTATATATCTCTGATGATTAAAGATGATGAGCATTTTCTCATGTGTCTGTAGACCAGGCACCTGTCTTCTTCAGAGAAGCCTCTGTTCAGGTCTCTTGCCCATAGTGAAATGGGATTACTTGTTCTTTTCATATTAATAAGTTTGAGTTCTGTGTGGATTCTGGTTATGAGACCTTTTTTTATTTTTGCTAACATTAAAGAATAGTATTTTTGATTTTTCAAGATATCAAAGTAGTAACCATTACAAAAAATCAGAATATTGATGTACTTCTCTACACATGCTTCAGTACTTTTAATTTCACATGGAGACACCATAATCATTTCAAAGCTGGCCTATCTATATATTTCCTATCTTGAAAACAGGTATTTTACACCTGAACTCTTACCTTTCCTCCTCTTTCCACACTCTTGATGATGGGTTTAACACAAATGTCATAGGAAATACATGATGGTTGAAACTCTCTTCACCTTATTTTAAATTCTTGGTCACTAGTTTGAATTCAAATTTAAATAAATTTATTATTAAACAGAATAAACTATAATATCCAGCTAATTGCATTAATCTTAAACCAAAACTCTATTTCCTCAAATCTATTTATGGCTTGTACTAAAACTAAACTGGATTTTATTCTGAATGAAATGCCAGAAGGCAGTATTCAATGTATATCTGAATTTGTGTGTGTGCACATACTTTTCTTTTCCCCCCACAGGCAGATATGCTATTCCCAATTGCATGGGTCTCTGCCCCTATTTTATGTATAGAAAGATTCACTTTTTATTTCAGATTAATTTTAAGGTACAAATGATTAGGTTACATTGTTTGCATTCGTTAGGTAAAGTTCAAGTTGTAGTTGAGCCTGTCACTCAGGGGGTGGGCTATATACATTTACTTTGTGACTACTAGGTAAGAGCCTGCCAAATGATCAAATCTCCCATTTAATACACCCTCTTCACTCACACAGACTTGAATTTAAATATGTTTTACTCTCATGTGGATGTATAGTTGTTTTCTATTGATTTCAAATTAGTATTAAGTACATTGGATACTTGTTTTCTACTCATGTTGTGATACATTACTAACAAAAATGTTCTTCAACTCTACCCACGTTACTAATTAGTATATTAGTATATTAGTATATATATATTCTCCATATTTCTTATGGCATATTAGTATTCCCTAGTATACATATACCACAGTTTATTAATACATTCATGAGTTGATATCCACTTAGGATGATTATACAACTTTACAATTGTGAATTGAACTGTAATTAACATTCCAATGCAAAAGTCCTATGGTAAAATGATTTTTTTTTTTTCATTCTGGGTAGATACTTAGTAATGGGATTGTGGGATCAAATGGATAGTTTATCATTAGCTCTTTGAGAATTCTCCATACTTCTTTCCAAAGAGGCTGTATTAGTTTGCAATTTCACCAGCATTGTAAAAGTGTTCCCTTCTCTCCACCCCTACACCAGCATCTGCACTTTTGAGAGTTCATTACGTGAGCTATACTCACTGGAGTTAGGTGATATCACAAGGTGGTTTTGATTTGTACTTCTCTAATGAATAGGAATGATGAATATTTTTTCATGGGTTTGTTAGCCATATTTCTGTCTTCTTCAGAAAAGGTTGTGTTCATGTCTCTTGCCCAATTATAAATGGGGTTGCTTGCTCTTTTCCTGTTGATTAATTTGAGTTCTCTGTATATTCTGGTTATTAGAACTTTGTCAGATTTGTAGCATGCAAAAATCTTCAACCATTGTGAAAACTGTCTGTTTGCTTTAGTTGTACCATTAGGTGTGCAAAAGGTTTTTAGCTTGGTCATGTCCCATTCATTTATTTTTGGTGTTGTTGCAATTGCCAAAAGGGTCTTCTTCTAAAATCTTTTCTTAGGCCAATACAGTCAAGAGTTATTCCCATAATTTCTTCTAGAAGTTTATAATTTCATATCTTAAATTTAAATCTTTTATGTAAGAGTCCATTTTTGTAAGTGTCTAGAGGTGCGAGCCCAGATTCACTCGTCTACTTGTGACTAACCAGTTCTCCCAGCAGAACTTAAGCATTCTTTTACCCCATGTATGCTTTCTTTTGTGTTTTATCAAAGATCAGGTGGCTATATATGGCTGGTTTTATCTCTAAGGTAACTATACTATTCCATAGATCTATGTCTCTATTTCTGTACTAGCCACTGTGATATCTTAATCACTGTAGACTTGTAGTATAACCAGAAGTCTGCTAAAGGAAACACTCCCCAGATTTTCTTTTTATTTCCTAGAAGACTATTGGCTACTCAGGTTTTTTTCTGATTTCATATGAAACAATGTGCTATTTTTTCAAGTTCTTTAAAGTATGTCATTGGTACTTTGATAGGGTTTGCATTAAATCTGTTGATTGTTTTGGGTAGTATGGATTTCATAACAATGTGATTCATCTCATTCATGAGCATGATATGTTCTTCCATTTGTTAATGTCTTCTGCTATTTCTTTTCTCATAGTTTTGTAGTTCTCTCTGTAGAGACCATTCACGTATTTTTTAGGCATATTTGAAGGTATTGTATTTTCTTACAGCTCTATGAAGGTTATTGTGTCCTTGATTTGATTCTCCCAGCTTGACTATTATTCACTTATATAAAGGCTACTGATTTGTGCACGCTGATTTTATATCATGAGACATTACTGTATTTCTTGATGACATCAGGAGCCTTGTGTTATAGAGTCACTGGGGTATTCTAAGTATAAGATCACACCATAAGCAAAGTACAAGAGTTTAACATCCTCTATCTCCATTTGATATCCTTCTTTTGTCTGATTTCTTTGGCTAGGACTTCCAGCACCATGTTCATTAGCAGTGGCAATAGTGGGCATCCTTATCTGGTTGCAGGTCTAAGTGGAAATGCCTTCAGTTTTATGCCATTCAGTGTGATATTGCTGTGGGTTTATTATAGATGGCCTCTATTGGCTTACTAAATATCCCATACATGCCTATTTTATTAAGTGTTCTTGCCAAAAATAGAAGCTGAATTTTATCAAATATTTTTCTGCATCTATTGAGGGGATCATATGGGACCAGAGCTTGGGCTTGAATAGTTTGGCAAGCAGCAGACTCCCAATCCCCAGCCACAGGCAAAACACCCATTTTTTTTTTTTTAATCTCTTGTAGCCTGAACTTTGGCAAAAATTGCAGCTACTTTAATTTGTTTGAGGGTGGGGCTAGCACTTTTTCTGGAGTGGTTTGGCTAACTATCTAGGAGCCCCCACAGACTAGGAGTGTTACATGGATCTCCTGTCCCCAGTCCCATCCCAATCAACTTGGAGAAAGCAATGCCACTTCTCACAGACCCTCACAAACTGCAGCCACAAAGGAGAGCTTTAGAAAGCTGTGTGCCCGAAGTGTTACAGGTATAAGCAATATCTCATTTGAACAGTGAATGGTGAGAGGAGAGCAACAAGCTCCATTTTATGGGTTCTTTGGATCAGATTTGTGCCTGCCAGTTTTAGTTTCCAAAGAGTTATCCTGGGTGCTGTCTAAGGGACCCCTATCAGATTATCTTTCAATAATAATTTTGGGACAACCTAACATTCCAGCTTTAAAAGAACAATCAATACATAAATCAACTGAAAATACACATGGGAAAGTACTTGCAGAAGAACCTTGACAACATGAAAAATCAAAACAAATCAACTGTCCCAAGAGATTACAAGGAAGATATAGCCGAAAATACCATCCATAGAGAAATTGTTGAAATGAGAGAAATAGGAGGTGCCTGTGGCTCAGTGAGTAGGGCGCTGGCCCCATATACTGAAGGTGGTGTGTTCAAACCTGGCCCCGGCCAAACTGCAACAAAAAAATAGATGGGCGTTGTGGCAGGTGCCTGCAGTCCCAGCTACTCAGGAGGCTGAGGCAAGAGAACCGCCTAAACCCAAAAGCTGGAGGTTGCTGTGAGCTGTGACACCAAGGTCCTCTACCAAGGGCAACAAAGTATGAATGTCAAAAAAAGAAAAAGAAAGAAAGAAATGAGAGAAAGAGAATTCATAATATGGATGTCAAGTAAGATGAATGAAATTGAGGAGAAAATGGAAAAAGAAGTCTAAAAACGAAAATTTCTAGTTAGGCAGGCATGGGGCACAATTCTCTTTTCTAGTCAAGCATTGCTCTGAATGATTGCTGGTGTAATTATATAATTGACTATCTTCTCTTAGCAAAAGTGGCAATCTATGAGCAGAGATATTCTGAGTGTCAGCTACAACTATTCTTCTTGGTCATGATTAACCTGAAATAAATTTTCGTTTCAAAAAAGTCTGTAAGTTAAAATAAATAAGTAAATATATACATTTTTTGAGACATTCTTACTTTGTAACCCTTAGTAGAGTGCCATGGCATCATAGCTAACAGCAACTTCAAACTCCTGGGTTTAGGCTATTCTCTTGCCTCAGCCTCCCATGTAGCTGGGACTACAGGTGCCCACCACAGTGCCTGGTTATTTTTAGAGACGAGGTCTCCCTCTGGCTCAAGCAGGTCTCAAAGCTGTGAGTTCAGGCAATCCACCCACCTCAGCCTTCCACGTGCTAAGATTACAGGTGTGAGGCACACCTGGCCTATAAATAAATATTTTAATTAAAAATTCTGATATTAAATTTTCTTTTCTGCTTAATCAAAGAAAACTTTCAGGTACATACCTAAAAATTCCAAAGTAGACACAGATTCTCAAATCATAAAACAAAGACCTTCTTCTCTTATCACCGTGTCTGATAATACAGGTTCTCTAATTGTGATTAACATGTTAACCACAGGCAGCTAGAGACTGAAATATTATGTAATCCCTAGTATAAAAATTTCTCCCCAATAAATTTTGCAATTAGAATCCCTAGAGGACTCTGATTGATTCCTATGACTACCCCTGGACCAATTATTTTAACCAGAATAAAGAATTCTGATGTACCATATTGTTACTCTTATTGCAGTAGACAGAGTCCCTTGATTGATATCCCCTCTAGAATCATAGCAAATGAGGAAAGCATATTTCCTAAAGAAGAGTGAAAGATAGTAGACCAAAAATAACACATACCTTTTTCCCTCCAAGGCTTCCTATACTTTCACTTCAAATATGCTTGAAAATATATATAAGAATGATGTCTCAGTCAATTTTGTGTTGCTATAAAAGAATATCAAACATTGGGTAATTCATAATCAACAGAAATGTATTGTCTCACATCTCTGGAAGATGGAAAGTCTGAGATTGATGGGCCAACATCTTGTGAGGGCCTCATTGCTATGTCCTCCCATAGTGGAATAATGAATAAAGGGTGAGGGGGAGAAAAAGGAGGCCAAATTCATCCTTCAGGGAACTCATTTCTGAGAAAAGGAACTCCTCCCACAATAATGACATTAATTGGTTCACTTTACCCTAATGCCTTTGATTACTCCTCATTAGGCCTCACCTCTCAATATTACTACATTAATGATTAAGTTTCCAACAAATGCTTTTTGTAGGGCACATTTATACCACAGAAAACATCTTTCTACTTCTTCATATATCTAATTAATGGTGAAAAGTGCTTTAAATACTCTGATAGAATCTGAGCTTTTCTTTTAACAACTCTAAATCTTTCTGATTTCAGGCACTTTTCACTGGGCATTTTGGACAGAAAGACAATGAAATTTCCTTGTGAAAATATTATCTCTGGCCGTCTCACATTGGTATAATGCTAATAAAGAAACAGTGGTAAAAATATAAAAAGACTACAAAGGCTTGAATAAGAAAAACATTAAGGCCAGCTGTGAATTTCTGGGAACCCATGCCAAAGATCTGAGCAATAGTATCAGTAATATACCCATATTCTTCCAAAAAAAATCTAACTTTTTCACTGTCATATTATCTTTGACATCTAGTCTTGTTAGATATGCTGTTGTAGAAAAAGTAATTCTCTTCTAACAGGATAATACATAGCAAGTAAAGCTGCCAGGCCTTGACAACAAAAGCAAAATTATGCATCTGTATAACATTTGTGAAATTTGCTGTCATGTAAGTAAAAATAAATTAATGGATTTTTATAGCTATAATTACTTTTTACATCAAATCAACTTATATTAAGATGCTTTCTGATATGTATTATTTCTTAATATGATTATTTGGAAAAGCCTGATCTAGG
>CAUYRH010072782.1:0-22335 GCA_963574655.1 Perodicticus potto
AGTGAAGGAGACACCAAGGCACAGGTGTCTCCTCGGCAGTTGTCCGGCCTTTTTGGCTATTGGAGCCTCCGGTGGGGGTTGGAGGTCCCCCTCCTTGCCTGTCATCCAGCCCGCTGGTTCTTCAGCTGGCTGCCGCAGCACAGACACCACCAAGGAGGAGGCGGCAGGCCTTTTCTCTCCCCACTTGAGTTCTCTCTCTCTACCAGGAGCTTTAGTGTTTTCTGTATTCTTTTCGGTAAATAAATTCTGTATTACCAGTGGGAGAAAAAAAAAAAAAGAAAGAAAAAAGAAAAGAAAATGCCATGAAGGCTATCTTAAACAGTTTGATGAAAACATTTCAGATTGCATATGAAACCAGCACATTGTACCCCTTGATCGCACTAATGTACACAGCTGTGATTTAATAAAAAATATATATAATAAAATAAAACAAATGATGCTTAGGATGAATGTTAATGAGGCAAACAACCAAGGAAAATATTCTGGCAGAGTTGACACCTGATTTGAATTTAAAGTTATTCAAGAGAATTACAGTTGAGAACTACTGTAGGAACAGAGCCAGCAGTATGCACAAAGTCAGAAGGCAAGAGACAACATTACTATGGAAGATTATGGTAAGAATTGCTTGGCTTGGCACCCATAGAACAGTGGTTATGGTGCTAGCTATATACACCAAGGCTGGTGGTTTCAAATCTGGCCATGGCCAGCTAAAACAACAATGACAACTGCAACAAAAAATAGCCAGGCATTGTGGCGGACACCTGCAGTCCCAGCTACTGGGATGCTCAGTCAAGAGAATCAATTAAGCCCAAGAGTTTGAGGTTGCTGTGAGCTGCGACACCATAGCACTCTACTGAGAGTGATAATATAAGACTCTTATATCAGGAAAATACAAACAAACAAACAAACAAACAAACAAACAAAAACTGCTATTGACCCAGTAACACAGAAAAAAGTATTGTTCACTTTAGATATAGCAAAACTTCCCTTTTATGACAAAAGGTAGAACTTTGAGCATTAACATGGCTCTCACCCTACCCAATGCAACAAAAGCTACTGAGTTTCTATGTACAACCTGGCATATTATTTACTGTGTATATACTATGTTGACAACTACATGTTGGCTGTATCACCATGAGAAATTAGGAAAACACTAGTGTTGGATCCATTCACTTAAATGTTTATAGCATATATATTCTTAGTACCACCTATTTGCCCATTTAATAGAAAGCCTAATTAAGTGAAAGTAATCTTGAATAAAATCTGAATTCTACTTGCTCTTTGAATTCAAACGAACCTCTTTGGTCTGGCCTACTTTATGGTATATTCTAGGAAATGGGAAGCGTATAGAATGGCATGCAATATGGAGTGAGGAGCAATAGAAATTGAAGAAGTAAGCAGGAGCAAGATTATGATAATACTTACAAACTTTGGTGAATAGGTCTTTATACTGGAAGCAGTGAAAAAGTCATAAAAATTTTGGATATAATATGGCCAGATTTGCATTTTAAAATAATTAATAATGGCAGGGATTCAATAAGGAAAGACTAGTTAGAAGGCTGCTCTAATGATGTAGATGAGAGATGATGACCAGAATGTCTGTGGCAGTGGAGACAGACAATGAAACAGATGGTAGATATACAAAGTCAGTAGTGTGGGAAGGGAAGGATGGAAAGAGGCATTCAGAAACACTCTAGGGTTTCTGGCTAGGCACCTGCATGAATAATGACCTCATTCACTGAGACTGAATAGCAGAGGGGAGCCAGTCTTGAAGGGAAGATGTTAAGTTTAGAGGATGTTGTATTTGAGAGGTCAGAGAATATGTCCAGCAGGCAACTGTACAGCCAAATCTGGATATGAGGGTCTGATAATTAAGTTCATAAACTTGCTACCATGTGCTTTTCTTTTTTTTCTGGGATATTGTGAGGGTACAATCAACCAGGTTACAATATTTGAATTTGTTAGGTAGAGTCCCTCTTCTAGTTGTGTCCTTCACCCCAAAGGTGTGCCATAAATGGGAGAACACTGCTTTCCCACCTCATTCCCACTCCCTACAACTTGAATAGAATTATGTTTTTCTCCTATGTGAACATGTGTTAGATCTTCCACTGGCTTCATAATAAAATTGAGTATATTGGATATGTGATTTTCCATTCTTGTGATACTTTACTAAGGAGAACGTGTTTCAATTCTATCCAGGTTAATAAAAAAAGATGTAAAGTCACTGTTTTTCTTAAGGTTGAATAGTACTCCATGATATAGATATACCACAGTTTGTTAATCCATTTCTGAGTTGGACGTTTAGATTGTTTCCACATTTTGGCAATTATAAATTGAGCTGCAATAAACACAAACAATCTAGTGCAAATGTCTTTATGATAAACTGATTTCTTTCTTCTAGACAGATACGTAGTAGTGGGATTGTGGGGTCAAATGGGAAGTCTAATTTGAGTTCTTTGAGAATTCTCCATACTTCTTTCCAAAGAGGCTGTATTAGTTTCCAGTCCCATCAGCAGTGTAAGTGTCCCTCTCTCTTCACACCTGCACCGGCATCTGCAACTCTGGGACTTTGTGATGTGGGCTATTCTCACTGGAGTTAAGTGATATCTCAGGGTGGTTTTGATTTGTATTTCTCTGATGATTGGGGATGATGAGCATTTTTTCATTTGCTTGTTAGCATTTGTCTGTCTTCATCACAGAATGTTCTGTTCACGTCTCTTGGCCAGTGATAGGATTGTTTGCTCTTTTTTGTTGGTTAATTTGAGTTCTCTATAGATACTAGTTATCAAACTTTTGTCATATTCATAACAGGAAAATATCTTGTCTATTTCCTTTGTTGTATTTTTACTGTGAAAAAGCTTTTCCTTTTAAGTAAGTCCCTTTTATTTATTTTTCTTGGCTGGAATCTTCTTCATAAAATATTTCCCCAGGCCAACATCCTCAAGAGTTTTTCTCATACTTGCATCTAGAATTTTTATCATTTCATGTCTTAGATTTAAATCTTTTATTCATCTTGAGTCAATTTTTGTAAGGGGTGAAAAGTGCAGGTCTAGTTTCAATCTTTTACATGTGGTTATCCAGTTCTCCCAGCACCATTTATTAAATAGGAGTTATTTTCCCCAGTATATGCTTTTGTTTGGTTTATCAAAGATTAGATGACTATAAGAGACTGGATTCATCTCTTGGTTCTCTATTCTGATCCATATGTCTATGTCTCTGTTTTTGTGCCAATATCATGCTATTTTGATTACTGTAGACTTATAATATATCCTAAAGTCTGGTAGAGTGATGCCTATAAGGCCAAAAGGAAGGTAAGGGTAAAGAATGAGAAGGTAGAAAGAAAAGACAAAGAGGAAGAAAAAAATAAAAAAGAAGGGGTTGGTGCAAGGGAAGAACTAGAGCAAAAAAGAACAGTAAGATAGAAAGGGAGTGACAAGAAAAATGGTGGTGTCCGGCAGGTTGCTTCAATCACAACTATAGCTCTAGGACTTTGGGGCACAGGGCTAGGCTGGTCCCTTAAAATCAGGAGCTCCTTAATAACTTGGACAAAAGCAAGACTCCACTTTTGCCAAACATAGAAAGAAATTACCATTATGTTGTAGTGGGGACTTACCATACTTTCTTTCCAAAGATCAAAGCTAGAATAATACCCTGGACCATGAGCTTGTGGCCTCCTTGAGCCAAACCAATGCTGTGACCCCCCCAGCCCTCAAAGAAGAGGAAACAAAAAGAAAAAAAAGATAAAGAAAATTAAAAATATAATTATATAAGATAAAGAAAAAAAAGAAGATATTTTAATGGTTATATGAGGAAATTTATGTGGGAAAAATGAGAAATTAGTAAAATCTCTACCAAAAGAGAGAAAGAAATAAAAAAGAAAAAAGAGGGCTAAAAAAACCCTAACAAAAACAGAGAAACCTTTGTTATTAAAAAAAAAAAAGTAAAAAGAAAATACAACCAAACAAACAACAACAAAAAAAAACAACACTAAACAAAAATCACCAACAAAAGGGGGGGGGGGGGTAGAAGAAAAGAAAAAACTAAGGAAAAAAATTTTAAAAAGCATAAAATGTAAAACTGTGTGTGTATTACAATATAGTGCCTGGACACCAGGTTGTACTGTGTTGTTAGATGGAGAACCACACGCTGGATTTACTATATATGATGGGAGTAGGAAATCACTCTCTCGCTGCAGAAGAAATTGGGTCTTATCTTCCTGACTTCTTTGCCCTCAATCCTGGCCTGTTTGCTTCATCAGCATTCAGTCCCCATGGGACTGGGGTGCCAAAGCTCAAGCTCTCGCCAGACTTTGCAGGAGGCCCATCAAACCATGTCCCCTGATAACAAAGCATCCCTCCTAGTGGGTGTGGGGGTCACTCAGCTCACCCCAAAGATGCCAATTGAGCTCAGCAGGCACACCAGAGCTGGCCATGCACTAGGATCCCACAGACTATTTCTCCCATGCATGTGGCCTTCCCACATGGTACCCCACCAGCAACCAAGCTGATGGGAGAACCACCCCTCCTGGTGTTCAACCCTGGCTCCTGGAAGCTGTTCAAGTTTACTTGCCACTCCAGTGAGCAGCCCAATCCAAAATCAGAAAATTGCAGGATAGTGTTTTTCCCATCCCCAACCCTCCAGAGGAAAGCTGGCTGACCGGCCAGCCTCTGCTCATACTAAGCATCTGCCTCTATCATTTTTCCTCAGCTCTAGATCACCTCATAGGCTCCTCAAGTCTCCCACTGTTTCACTGTGCTTCCAGAGTAATTTTTCTGGGTAGATTCCTCCATCCAGAAGTGACTGTAGTCCACTTTCCCCTATCTCACCATGAGTAGTTGGTAAGGAGATGCCTCTAGTCCACCATCTTGCCTGGAGCCTTACTGCTTGGTAATTCAGTTTTCTTATCTTTTTCCTTTCACAAAAGGGACCCACTTCGACGCAAAGATCAAGTATACATTTTCTCTTTGGAAGTGCTCTAAACCTTCTCTTTGTTCTTCCCACATATAATCTCTTTGTTACCCACAGAGCAAAAAGTTTTTGAGGGTCGGTGCCTGTGGCTCAAAGGAGTAGGGCACCAGACCTATATGCCGGAGGTGGCGGGTTCAAACCCAGCCCCAGCCAAAAACTCCAAAACAAACAAACAAACAAAAAAACCGTTTTTGAGGGTCTCAGTCAAACTAGAATGCTGGATTTCAGCTATACCTCCAAGAAAGCTTTTCTTTCACAGAGGTGGACATAGAAACTAAACAAGACAATGTTGATTGTATTCAAGAAAGAGAAACCAGTTCTAAGTAATAAGATTTTCAAAGCCCACAGCCAGGTTTGTCCACCATGTGCTTCTGTTGTCAGCACTGTACAAACAACTCAGTAAGGTTTTATAACCTTGATATATCAGTATCTCACAGTTGTGTTTATGTCGATGTGTGGTAGTGTCTTCCTGAGTGGTGTTTATTATTGTTGTTGCATGTTTTCATGTGCCATCACCAGAATATTGGAGCTTGAATTAGAGCAATGAACACACATTCATAAATTTCTTGTTAAATTTGGCTAGAGTGGAAGTGAATCAGGAACATGTAAGCCAACATTAATGGGGATAATGCCATGGAGAATATGGCAGTGTACAAGTTGATGAAATGTTTTTCTGAAGGGAAAGAAAGTTACCAAGTTACCAATGAAGAAAGGTCAGGGCAACCAGTAATGAGCAGAACTGATGAAAACGTTGCAAAAATTTGTAAAGCTGTGGGTCAAAATCATCAGCTGACTGAAGAAATAGTGATAGAGAAAGAGTTAGGAAAATTTTAATTGAACATCTGGCAACAACTCATAGCCCTTGAATCACAACAATGCATCAGTTTACATGGCATTGTCTGTGAGGGAGTTTTTAGCCAGTTAACAACTGTATTGAAACACTCTTCTGACTCATCTCATCTGACCTTCAATGACTTTTTTCCTTACCTGAAGATAAAGGAAATATTGAAAGAAAAACATTTTAATGACATTCAGGATATGAAGGATAATACGCCAATAGCTTTAACGGCTGCTCCTGAAAGAGTTCCAAAAATGCTTTGAAGGGTGCTGGCAGTGCACCCTTCAGTGCATATAGTTTCCTAAGGGGAATACTTCAAAAGTGACTGTAGTGATATTCAGCAAAGAGGAATATAGCACTTATTCTAGGATGAGTTTGTAAACTTAATAGTCAGAACTAGTGTGTGTGTGTGTGTATACAAGTAGAAAATTCGAAGACTAAAGTTACTTTGTGAATATGAAAGATCAAGTATACATGTGCTTAAGGATATTAAGGAACAGGGAAGCATGGTTAGAGGTAAACTAAAGCAACATGTGATACAGAATTAAGAAAATGAATTATATTAAAAACTCAGTTGTTACCATAATTCTGTGGATGTTTCTCATGAAATGAGTACTCCTTTTATATGGTTAGGAAGGTGGTATTTTGAGCTACAGAGTCTGCTAGAAATTTGAATTGTTTAATAAAATATAGTAACTGGGCACTCCAGTCTTCTGAGAATAAAACAAAAAGCCTACTTCAAATACAGAAGGGACATAGGTGACCT
This sequence comes from Perodicticus potto, assembly GCA_963574655.1. Lineage (NCBI taxonomy): Eukaryota > Metazoa > Chordata > Mammalia > Primates > Lorisidae > Perodicticus > Perodicticus potto. Next base: position 6,573 of record CAUYRH010072782.1, read on the forward strand.
CAGACTCTTGGTACAAGGTCACAGGGAATGTAAGCATTTCTTTTTCTGCAAAGAAAAAATGCATCTAAAGAGAGTAGGAAAAGTTTGTCTCAACACAGTTGACATGTAATCATTGGGATTTCAGGTAAACTGTGTTGACCAGGAAAAAGTAGTACTGGCAGATTTCTTTTTTCTTCTTTCTTTTCTTCTTCTAAGCAATAACCTAGCACAGAACAATGCAATGCTTATGGAAGCTGCCTCAATCTTTAAAATCACAAGTTTTAAAACACTGCCTATAATGGAAATGTGCATGCTCTAGACCAGGGTTCCCAAAAAACACACCCAGTAAACATATGTACCATGCTTCTAACTCTTTATTGCACAATTCATAAAAAAAAAAAAATCTGTGATTCCACTGCATCCAATGTGGTTTTTTGTGAATTTATATTAGCTACAGCAAAAAGGCCATAGTATATCACTTTTAACACCCACCTATTTCTCTTGTTCACCTCTTAGCACATACACACAGACCCCTTTATACACACAGATAAATAACGACAGATTACTTTTTCACACAGATGGATAAATTGTAAATATAACTTTAGAACAACCAAATGAAAACAAATATCAAATCCCACTTTGAGCTATAATGTAACTCATATGTCACTATTATTTCTTCCTTCAGCTTCTGAATACGTATTTATATTTTTGTCATGTGATATGAAATAAGCTTTGGCTTTGGATAGTAGTAAAAATATACCCTAAAGATGAATTATCCAAGGTAATCCTTTTGATTTTAAATAAATCAAACAGCTAAATTTCTCTCTTGCAGTTTGGAAGGAGGCAGGAAACATTATAGCAAGAATCCAGTCAAGCATCTGTAAAATACATACAAATCAAATATGAGACCTTTATTCTTGCTATTAGAATATCAAGGTAAGAATCATAAAGTCTATTAAAGTTTTTTGTGTATTGAAGAGCTAAAGACATTGTAAAGACTGCACACAGGTATATGCTAATGGGGTAGTGCTAAATCATTACCTTAAAATATTTTTGAATAATTCTAATAAAACCATTAAAAGGTTTCTGCATCAAGGACATACTCAAAATAGCAAATAGACAACCCACAGAATGAAAACTAATATTCATGTTACACATCTAATAAAGGACTAATAACCAGAATCTATGAAGAACTCAAGCAAATCAGCAAGAAACAACCAAACAACCCCATTAAAAAGTGGATAAAAAACATGAACAGAAAGCTTTCAAATGAAGCTATATTAATGGCCAACAAACTCATAAAAAAATCTCAGTAGCTGGGCACCTGTAGCACAGTGGTTATGGCGCTAACCACATAAACTGAGATTGGCGGGTTCAAACTCTGCCTGGGCCAGCTAAACAACAATAACAACTGCCACAAAAAATAGCTGAGCATTGTGGCGGGTGCCTGTAGTCCCGGCTACTTGGGAGGCTGAGGCAAGAGAATTGCTAAGGCCAAGAGTTGAGATTGCTGTCAGCTGTGATGCCATGGCACTCTATTGAGTGCAACATAGTGAGGCTCTGTCTCAAAAAAAAAAAAAACCACAATGTCTAACCATTAGGAAAATGCAAATCAAAGCCACAAAACATTACCTAACTACAATGAGAACAGCTCTCATTAAAAAGTCCCAAAACAAGAGATGCTGGTGTGAATGCAGAGAGGAAAAAACTCTTATACACTGTTGATGGAATTGCAAACTAGTGCCACCTCAATGGAAAATTATGTGGCAGTATCTCAAAGAACTGAAGGTAGACTATCATTTGATCCAGCAATTCCACTGCTGGATGTATACCCAAAAGAAAAAAAGTCATTTTATGAAAAGGACACCTGCACTTGAATGTTTACAGCAGCACAATTCACAAATGCAAAGACATGGAAACAACCCAAGTGCCCACCAATACATGAATGGAATTGAAACACATTCTTTTTAGCAAAGTATTTCAAGAATCGAAAAGAAAAAACAAAAAACCATCCAATGTACTCAATACTAATATGAAACCAATATACAAACAACTATGCACTCATATGAAAGAAAAAAACACAAATATAGTCTAGCAAGGGGCACAGGGGAAGAGGGAAAGGAGAGAGGGGGAAAAAAGAGGCCAATTGGCAGGATCTCCCCTAATGTGCACAACATGAGGGTATTCAGCATGCCCTATGGGTGAAGGGCTCAAGTACACCTTGAACTTTATCTTAGAATTGAAAACAATGTAACCTAAACTTGTGTATCCTCATATTAAATTGAAATAAAAAATTAATAATTAAAAAAAAAGAAAATGTGGTATATGCATGCTATAGAGTACTACTCTGCCACTAAAAAAAATTGTGATATAGTCTCTTTTTGGACAACCTGGAGAGAACTGAAAACCATTCTTCTAAGGGAAACATCATAAGAATGGAGAAACAAACACGTGTACTCAACTTCAAACTGGAACTAAGTGATCAACACTTAAGTGCACATATGGGAATAAAGTTCAATGAAAATCAAGCAGGAGGGAGTGGCAAATTCATAGCTATTGGGTACAGTGCGCACTAACTGGGTAAAGGGCACACTTAACATGTATAACTTCAACTCAATCTGCACAAAAACAAAATACGTAAACAAAATGTATACCCTCTAATATTTTGAAATTTCAGAAAAAACCCAAGTGAATGTTAACTTTATCAAAATAGATAAACTTTGCCTAAGGATAAAAAAAACCATCTCTCATTAACACTATTTTGATGAAATTATACTCAATCTTATTCTATGACTGTAGTTTGGGTGTCAATTTCAACCCTAACCCTAACCCTATATCAAATGTAGTCACTCATCTTTTTTTTTTTGTACATAAAGTTTTACTGGAACATAGACATTCACTTCTATAGTATTAGTGTCTGCTTTTGCTCTACAAGGTCAGAGTTGAGTAGCTAAGACAGATACTGTTATGTCCCACAAAGCCTAAAATATTTACTACCTGGCCCCTTAAAAAAATATTTTATAAACTCCAAATAAAGATAGTCAGTTGGAAAACTAGTTAAAAAACCAAACAAGTTTATATATAGTATGTGCAGTTTGTGTGTGTGCAAATATATGTAGATATATATACTTAATATTCTAGAATTTAGAGTCTATATGCAAAGATTTCTTCTTAAAACTAAAAATACGAAAGGTAAAAAGATGATACCATAGGAAACGTACAGATATCAAACATATAGTAGAGATAAAGGACATACGGGACATAAGTAGAGGACTTTTTAAAGAGTAAATTATTTTATTTTCATACCTGTAACATAAGCCTCCCTGATTATTCTTCGTTAACTAGGATGTGGTATGGCTATTCTTTATAATAGAGTATGTTACTGAAAATAAACTTTTCTACCACTATTACATTGCTTAAAAAATAAAACTTAATTCTTCTTTTATGAATAAAGGAGTAAAGTTAAATAAATATAATTAACTATTTTTTCAAATGAAGGAAGAGAAATGCTGAAAGAGGAAAACGGAGAGAGGGGGTGGACAGGGACAAGAGACACAGAAAGACTAGAAAGAAAAAAGAAAACCAATGGTACCTCATTCTCTAATAGAAATGAACCCAATCTGTGTACCAAAATTAAGGCCATCTCGGACATGAGAGAAAAACTTGTCAGGATGACAGGATGTGCAGAGGTTAAGGTCTTGGTTCTGGTCCTGAATATTCTGTGGAATAATTCCTCCCCGTTCTAGAAGAATCCTTAGGATAAAGAGTTAAAAAAAAAAAGCTTATTTTACCAATAGTCAAGGCAATAAGAAAAAGGTATGAATACTGGTATAAAAGAGTTCTAGGAAAGATCTTGGAACAATGTAAATTGTTATCCACTTACAGAACACGGACTAGTTAGAAAAAGGTAGATTTTATCACCATTTATCACCTAAGTTCATAGACGAACTGCACAGTCTTCCATATTGTCCTGCAGGCATGAGTTGGATACATAATTTTATAATAAAAATCAAGGACTTATTTAAGAAGAAACTTCTAAAGTTACCAGAATACCAGACAAAATTCATTTGTTTCAGACAGAATATATGTTTTAGTCATCTGGTTTTCCTTCTTATTTTCTTCTATTCATCATTTTTTCCATAGAAAACTTGCTTTTCCATAAATACTTTATGATATGAAATAATACTACAAATTAGTGATGTTGGATTCCACAAGTCACATTTAAGAATCAATTTCAACACTTCCACTTTCTGAGGCAGAATCTGGGTAAGATTTTGCAACTGGAACAGAAATAGGATTTAAATCAAACATCAATTTTCCTTTGTAGTAATGACAAATAATTTCCAACAGATACTTGTAGCAAAACTTACAGATTCAAAAACGTAAGGGACTATAAAAAACTTGAATGTGACTCTTTATATTATCTAATATTTTCCTAAGAAATATATTCCTCTAGTAAATTAGAGAATAAGAATAATTCCAAAATATCAGCTTCCTGATAGTTTATTACATTTAGGAGAATTAAGCAGAGGAATGGTTGTGGAGTTATGTCAACTTTTCTGAAGTTTAATTATATCTCTTAAAACTAAATGCCAGTGTTCCTTCCTTCACTTTTAAATCAATTAAAGATGCCAGACAGGAAAATTTCTGTTATTCAAATTTAAATGAAAATAAAATTCATATTTAAATTTTTTGTGTACACATGTATGACAGCTACTTAAATAATAACCACCTGAATTTTTCTTAACACTACTATTTGTTTTCAAAAATTTCATTGAGAATTTTCATTGAGAATTAATTTTCATTGAGAAATAGCAGTAACTAAACTTGCAATTCCAGTATGAAAGCAAACATACCTGGTGGCTTTACGGATGTCAACATAGGGATCTGGTAAGTCAAATAGTCGTACACATGCAGGATGAATATTATGAAACGCTTGTGCTGATTCCTTTGGAAGAGTAAAACAGCAAGGTCCTACTGATGGTCCAAGTACCACAACAATGTCTTCCAAACTGCAGCCATATTCTGCTATCATAGCATTCACTGTAGCCATAGCAACACCTAACAAAGTACCTTTCCAACCTGGTAAACAGGAAAAAAAGATATAAAGAAAACTAAAATATAAAATTATTTTGCCGGAATTTATGTCTAAGCTAAAAATGAACAGATTTAGTTTGCATATTTTTCAAAGTCCAGAATAATAAATGAACTACAAAGTTATTACATTATAGTTTGGCTTTTAAATTAGATACCCTATAACAAAGAACCTAACACAGAAGAAACATTTAATAGGCCTATCCTTTCTGTTCCGTTTAAAGGTGTCCTATGGTACCTTTAGCTTCCTCCGGGAGTACAGCTTCTTAGTGTTCGCTTTTACTTTTATTTTTAGATTTTAAAAAATTGTGGTAAAAAACAGAAAACTTACCATTTTTACTGTCTTAAGTGTATAGATCAGTATGTGTTAAATTCATATTGTTGTACAACCAATCTCTAGAAAGTTTTCATCTTATAAAATTGAAACTCTATAACCATTAAATAATAAATCCCCACTTCTCCTTTTCCAAGCCTCTGGCAACTACCATTCTTCTACCAGTTCTTACAAATTCAATCACTCTAGGTATCTCTAATAAGGGAAACCAGCAAAGTATTTTTTTGTGAATGACTTATTTAACTTAGCCTAATGTCCTCAAAAGTTATCTGTACTGTAGCATGTGTCAGAATTTCCTGCTTTTAAAGGCTGAACCCATTGTATGTACATAGTACGTTTTGCTTATCCATTCATCTAGCAACTGGACACTTAGGTTGTTCCCACTTTTTAGCTATTCTTATGTTGACAATGCTGTTATCAACTTGGGTATGCAAATATCTCTTTGAATTTCAGCTTTCAATTCTTTTGGATATACACCCAGAAAGGTAGTTGCTGGATCACATGGTAATTCTATTCATAATTTTTTGTGTCATCACCATAGTTTTCTATAGTGGCCACACTATTTCACCAGTGTACTACTGTTCAAATTTCTCTTCTTCTTCAATAACACTTGTTATTTTCCCTTTGTTTATATATATATATAAGCCATCCTAATGTATTTGAGGGTAATATCTCATAGTGGTTTTGATTTGGATTTCCCTAATTTTCAATCCATTAATATGAGATTTCTCTTCATTATTTATGTATTTTTAATTTTCTTTCAGTAATGTTTTATAGTTTTCATTTCTCCCTCACTTTTTACTCTAATATATATCTGTATGATACATATATAATATATATCATATATATATATGTTTCAGTCAATAGTTCCCTTTCACATCCTTCCTATTTGCCCAAACTATCATTCTTCTGCCAGTTTTGTCTTCTCTGCATTGGATCCCATGGAGTTCTATGATAAAACCATTTCTTTACTCCTTCTCCCATCTAGTTGCCAAGGACATAAAGCTAAGAATATTGCATTTCTCCTTTATTCCCCGTATCTGAGTTTGATTCAGCTGATCTGGGCTGGCTAATAAGTAGTCTCTTTACTCCTTCCCTCAGCACTCCACACATATTCCCTTCTAAAGCTGGGCACTAAGGTAAAGAGATCAATTTTTCCAGATAAAAGAGATAACCAAAACAAGAAGTACTTAGGTTACAGGTCCAACCACCACTGGTAAACCAATGGCTATGTGGTTATAGGTAGAACAGAATGAAAAGATAATGTTTCTAGATGGGTCTGTAAGTGAGTGGGATATTAAATATCAAAATAGGAAACCTATGTGGTAGATAAAGCTTTAGGAAAAAAATATTGCGTTTTTGACACAACAATTTACAGGCACCTATGAATATGTAGGTAGTGATGTTTACAGGGAAGCAACTAGGTGTAGGTATTTTGAACTAAAGAGAAATATTGTTTGGGCTTTCTATAGAATAAAAGCAGCTCTCTTCCTCAGAGATCTTCCTTAATTACCCTCTCACCTATAATTCATCCACTCCCCTCTATTTGATATTTTTTCATATAGTAAAGGCATATGTACACATCTGGTTAAAAGATTTTTATTAAATTAGTCCCACACGACTTTATACTTTTTATATGTATATGATAAAATACATGTATACAGTGTATAACCTATTTCAAGGTTAATTTATAAATGACTTAAAAATGCACTCTTGTATCTTCATTTTGACTGCTTTATCTTGGCTATTTTAAAACTAAATTTTAAAAGCCTAAGAAGTAACAAATATTCCCCTTTTATATCCGAGAGTTATAAAGTTTTAAATAACTCTTTGACAATGTCACATATTAAACCTGAATTCTTATGCAATTCTATTACTTCAGCTAGTCAGAAGAAAAACAAAAGGAAAGTAGTAACAGACTTACAAATAGAAGGAAATTCTAAAGATCATCCCTCATTTCACATAGAATCATAACCACTGAATAATGTAAATACTACTGTAAAAGACCTTCAGAAAACAAAATTCCATAACCTTAACACAATATAGACTTGAAAAATATTTCTTTGCTCTTATCTTCAGAGAATAGTTACAATTAAATGCCCTAAGTAAGTCAAACTAAATGCAGTTTTCAAAACATCTTGCTTTTTCTTACCTCCCTCCTTTATACATGCTGCTCCTCTGTATGAACACTGTCCTGCAATGTGCCTAACATTCCTATTTCCTGTTGCCTGAACTTCAAGAATTCTCAACCAGAGGCATACCTCTACCCTAGGAAGTATTCTGAAAAGCATGGCGGTGTTTTTGTTGTAGTTTGGTTTGTTTGTTTTGGTTATTACTATAACTGGAGGTGCTACTGACATTAAGAATTTAAAAGGTCAAAGATACTTAATCTGTAATGTAAGATTAACTTGGCCAAAATGTTAATAGCACCCTTGCTGAGAACACTGGTACCTAGCCAAATCCAAAGAATTCCTCAGCAATCAACCTAGATACTACCTCCTTTGAAAATTCTACTATGATTGATATAATTTGACTTGGATGCTCCTTTTATCAGTCCCTATAATAAGGGTATGCTGGCCGCACATCATCATTACATTTCTTACAATGTAATGTAATTAACTGTTTGTCAACCGCACCAGAAACTATATTTTTTCCCCTGTACTACAAAATTAGTAAAATTCTAAATGCTTAATTTAGTATACTTACCAGAGTGAGCAACCCCACATGCTTTTTTGACAGGATCTGCAAAAACTATTGGTATGCAGTCAGCACCAAGAGCCGCTATTGTGATGCCTCTCTGATTTGTGGTTATTCCATCATAAGATTCAGGCTCCCTCCTTCCCATAATCCAGACATCACTGGCATGATCAGTCTAATTAATGGTAAAAATGTAAAAATGTTCAGTGAAAGTGTTTTGAAAAGGAAATTTCTCCTACTATAAGCTTTTTTGAAAGTATTCAGTTTAGTACAAAATTATTTAATCAGTGTAAGATTACTGACATTCATTAAATATGCCACTTATGTATATGGTAACATATCACATTTACTTATTTAACTTTTTTTTTTTTGTACGAAAGGTCTTTATTGGTGGGGGAAGCTGCAGAGCAGCATTGAGGAGGAGGGAGAGAGAGAGAGAGAGAGAAAGAGAGACAGAAGACACACGGGGGGACGGGGAGAGAGCTACTTATTTAACTTTTTAATCTTGTGGTATATAATCTCTGCATATTTTATTCAAAGAAAAGTAGGCTTTAACATTATAAAATTCAATATAGTTGGATCGTGAACACTTCCAACTATAGATGGATAAATCTTTATTTGTAGCACTTTCCACAAAGTAGAAATTTAACTTTCCTATTAAAGAAAGTTAATTACCAAGTTAATAATTTTACTTTTCCTAGACTCAAGGAAGGCTAGAACTGTAAGGAACAAGACATTGTGTCATCTGTTATGACTCTAGTTCCTCCTAGTATTGAGTTTGGAAATAATGGTCTTTCTCTTCCACCATTTACTTACCCCCATCTTAATCAGAAAGGGTAGTGGTACTCTACCACTACTCTGGAAACTTAACTGTAATTTCAGAATTGAGGAATCCAGATGAAAAATATAGCAGATCCTTGAATAATGTCATTTCATTCAACATCATTTTGTTATAATGTTGGTTAGGGGAAAAAATCAATCCCCCATATAGGCCACTGTCTGGGTGAAGTCTGTACATTCTCCTCAAGTCTGTAAGGGTTTTCTCTCTGGTTTCCTTCCACATCCCAGAGATGTAGATATTAGATGAATTGGCATGTCTACTTGGTCCCCATCTGAGTGCGTGTGGGGTTATCGGTATGAGTGTGCTCTGTGATGGAATAACGTCCTGTCCAGAGCTGGGCTCTGAGTTGCTGGGATAAAGTCCAGCCAAGGGCAACCCTGAACTAGAATAACTGCATAAATAATTCTCTCATTTGTTTATATTAATCTTTCTTAATTTCTCCTCCCTACGGAGGTATAGTTCCATATATTTCAGCATTTAATATGAGAAGTGTTTGGTCTTTGTTTAGAAGTTTAATCATGTTTTCATGACTAGAAGTATGCTTTAGTAAGTTAACTTATTTATATTAATAGTCTACAGTAAAAATGGTTTCACTATAAGTCATTTTGCTTAAAGTTGCAGTTTCCAAAAACCTATCAAAAATGTTACATGAGGACTTACTCTGTGTGTGTGTATATATCATTGACCTTTAGGCTACAATGTATAAGTCTAAATTAACCATTAGGCTATAATGTATTAATCTAAGAAAAACAACTAGAATGTTATCCTAAAATTTTAGATAAAACACCAGATGCAAAGTTAAATAGCTTACCTAAAGTCCATGTAACTACTAGCAGAGTCAAAAATATAGTTAAGATCTTCCAAAACACAAAGCAAAATTTTACCTTTATTCGGTAAAATTTCTCCATATTAAATCCTGCAGTATTTGCCAACCTACGCAGATTTTCTTGAACAACTACCTTGGGATCTCTCCGTTTGGAACTACTAAAGAGATTGAATGAGCTGAGAGTTGGTATATAAGATATTCCACCTGTTCTTGTAGTAAATCCATGTATAAAATTATCTGTTGAAGATAAATAGTAAAGATTAAAAAGATGCTATGCAAAACTACAAAGCATTACAAAACCCAGTGTCTCAGTTAGACCTTCCCTAACCACTTACCTGCTCTATATCTTTATCTGGCTTCCAATTTCAACACCATTCAGTACCTTGAGATGAGCTTCCTAAAGTCTGCTTTCTGTTTGTTTTACCTTCCCTATGGAATTATTCCTCTTCGAGGGGTATATTCTGTCCATCTGTCCCATGCTGTTATACCCAACAGCATATAGCTCACAATAAATACTGTTTAACCAAGAAATAAGATTGACTGTTTTAAATTTCACTCTTCTATGGTAGTGCCAATGAGATGAAGTTTCAGATTTCTAAGAGGACTTTCAGGGTCATAAATCTCACTGTAAATGAAGGCTGGAGGCTTGTCTTAAAGGTTAATTCGCATAAGGCAAATTTTTTGTTTAGTGTGGCTTTGAAGGAGTTATCCCTTGACATCCCTGATACCACAAGGCCATCCATGACACACCTCCATGTTACAACTGACTCTAATGAGCAACAAGCCCACCACGGTCAATAAAAGAAAAGAAGAAGAAAAGAGGTGAATAACCTCTAAAGAAAGGCTGGATCTTCATGCACACAATAAAACAACAAATAGTGTTTTATATACCTGGGATCAAAGGAGAAGTGATAATAGTTAATTCCCCTTTCAGTGCTGGCAGACTTCTCAAATATGTTTCTATTTCACTCTGGATTTCTTCCCGTTCTTGAGCTGTGATTAACTTTATTTCAATGGATTGTTTCAAAAGTCCTCCCCACAAAGCGACTTGTAAATCTTCAAATTCAAAATTATAAACATCAGTGAAGAGTTGATCAATGAAAGCTTTCATTAATGTTTTTCTGTGCCTAGGTACAATTACTTTAATGCTGCTCAGATTTCTTTCATCTATTTTTTGTTTAAACATATACAAAGAGGCAGCCATGCTGGGATTGCTAACAGTCTCAAATTCTCCCAAGACAGCTGATAATCCATTACTTGTTTCTAATTCACAATTATCATGTTTACCATCCTTTTCACAGCTAATGTTACCACAACACATTATACAAAGGAACTTGGCCTTGGCAGCATGGTGGTACCGGACAGCATTCAATGCCTGATGGCAGTTCTTTTGAGAGTCCAACTTCAAACCAGAGAGATCAACCAAAACTGCTTCTGCCATCTTTTAAAGACTTTCGTGCCAAATAAACCACCTGCAAAGAAAAATAGCATAAGTACAAAATGATATCAATCTTCTTATATTTACAACAGAAATTTGTGGGGGATAAAAAATGAAGTTATTAAAATATAATGAAAGTAGTAAATCTAGTCCCTCTCCCAGGAAAACGAGTCCATTATTTGTCATAAGAGAACTATGACAATTAAAATAAAGCCACGTTAATTCTTTTTTTTTATTCACATGTTAATTCTTACTGTGAGAATGTTGGAACATCTTTGCAGCAGAACAACAGTTGCTCTGTTCTGTTTACATAGCAAATTTTAACTGGGGAATTACCTGTTGAATTAAAGTCCTGTTTTTTAATTACCGGGTGTCAACCTGTGTGGTGTATCGTTTGAATCCTGACATGACACTCATATTAAGTCACGTGCCTTTATATGCTGGGACTTAAGTTCAAGAGACTAAACGGAGATGCACCTGAAAAGCCCGTTTTAAGGAAATAACATCTGAGAAGGCTCCTAGATGTCCCTCCAGGATTTACACAGTTCTCCTCACTGAGCTATCATCACAAAAGACACTGCGATTTGGACGATTTCTACCTATTGTTATATTCATTCTCCCCGCACACATTCGCCCGCCTGCAGCCCCACCCTCCCACCCCAGGCCGTGGGTCTCTCTAAGGTGACCCCCTAAGGCGACACGCTCAGTCCAGGACGGCTTCCTCCTGCAGCCTCTCCCAACCTCCGCTCCCTCTCGCGCGCGGCTCCCTCTGAAGTTCGCTTTGCAGATTTGAGCGAGTGACTGCCCTCCTTCCCAGTGCACTGTGAATTTCCATACACCGTGTGTTCCCGCTGGGTCCTGGTTCCTCCCACCCGCACTCGGCTCCGGAGAGCACAGGCTGCAGCTCCGCACCTGCCCTGTCTCCTCCACTGGCCACTCACCGCCCCCGGGACCCTCTGAGGGACAGTCGCACACCTGCGGCGGCTTCTTGGGTCCCAGCCTCTCTGCGCTCCCCAGTCGGTGGCCCACCCCGTCTGCGGCGACCTCGGTGACGACCTGCGGTCCCCACACCCGCCCTGCGCCTCTACAAACCCGAGTCGCCGCGGAATACGCGCGTCCCGACTCCCCCGCCCCACCTCACCTCACCTACCTTCCCGCTGCCGCACGGAGCCCCCGCATGGCACGGACCTGGGCTCCCTGTGGAAACCCGACGGCCGGCGCCCGGCAGCGAACGCGGGGCGGTGGCTGGGCGGCGGGCGCGGTGCGTGCGCACGCCGCTGCCGGGCGCGAGCGCGGGGAAGCCCGGGATGAGCCAAGCGCCGCGCGCCGGCCGCTGCCTCAGCAGTTCCGGGTCTGGGCGTCCCGCCGAGCCCGCAGCCCGGCAGAGGGAAGAGGAACGGGAACCACAGCAGCGCAAGGGCCGTCTGGCCGGAGCCGGGCGGGTCAGCGGGCAGGAGAGGGCAGGCCAGGCCGGGAACGGGAAGGGCGGCCGCCTGAGCCCGGGGCGGGGCGGGCGGGGGAGGGGCGGGGCCCGGGAGGCGGCGGCCGGAGGGACTTGGGGACTCAGCGGCTGCAAGTCCGCTCTTCCGTCGCTGCAGGACGATTCGCTGACCCAGCCTTGTGGTCAGGACACTCGGTTTAATAACCAGAGCCCAGACCTGAGGATCCTGTCACGCTAGCTCTGGCAACTTGCCCCGTCCAGGGTTCAAGTTATGGGCTTCCTTGGGGAGTTATTTTGGTGGGGTTTTTTTTTTTTTTAATTTGTTAACAGAAAAACGCTGGTTGATTCTCTTCCTTTGCCTTTTTGCTGATTCTGCCTTTCTTGCTGACTGGACCAACAATCATTACAGTTCCTTCACTTGTACTGACAGCACAGATGTCCTCTGTGCATTTGTAAAATAATTTTTTTAAACAGGGTCTTGCCTGTCGCCCTTGTAACCGCTGGGACTCAAGCACCCTCCCACCTGGGCCTCCCAGAGTGCTAGGATCACACGAGCAGGCCACCGTGCCGGCCCCTTTTTAAATTTAAGCCGCTGATAGGGTGGTAGAAGGCGCTTACACCTAGAGTCACGATAAAGGTACAATTTAGCAGCTCTGATCAGTTCAAGAAGGTGATGTCCATTTATTCAAAACTATGGAACAGCTACTATAGGGAAGGCAGATCTTATGGGAAAGGGGGAAAAAATCCAGCCTTGAAAGCTTAAGAGAAAGGAGTTTTCCTGTGGAACTGGTTATGATTGAAAGAGAGGTCTTTTAAATCTCCATTGTTGGTCATATAAATAATAGACCAATAAATAAATCCAATAAATAGGTCAATAAATAATAGATAAATGCTAACGAACCTTTATCTGAGAATCTTGGATATCTGAGACCTTGGAGGGAGGGCACCTTTTTGTATTTGACTAGAGGGTGGAAGCAACCAACCAGGAATGGGAACCCACTCTGATATATCCTTGGCAATTGTTTTCATCGAAATTTCTATTTTCTTTGGACATTTTTTAAGAGCCCTGAGTGGTAGATGGTACACCTGGTCAGAAAGTGTACTCTCTGCCTTGAGCCTGTTTTATATAAAATATTACCTTAAGCAAAATAGAGGTCATTTAGTTATAAAGCAGAATTAAAACTGATCTAGTTTTTTAGTGGCAGTAGGAAACAAGAAAGAAAATACCTCAAAATAGTGAAGCTGTCTGGGAAGAGACTGTTGCATTGTATTTGCATACCATTTCCTGTCACCATGTGGTCCTAGCCACATCTCCTAACTTTACCTCACTCCACTTTAACCTACCCTACTCCTGTGTTTCTCAGTCTTTGCTAAACATCAGAACTACGAGTGGAACTTATTTTTTAAAAAGAATGAATGCAGGGACTCTACCTCTTCTATACATTGAATTAGAATCTGTAGGAGTCAGGCCTGTGCATGTTTTGCTTTGTTTTTTTGTTTTGTTTTAATCTCTGGGGATGATTCAGATGCATAAATGGGTTTGAAAAAATAACTTCCCTGTTCCCAAGCCACTCAAATAAAGGCTGTTCTTTGGATAGGCCACATGATTTCATCTTTTACATTTGCTAGCCCTTCTACTTAAGATGCCCTTCCCTTTATCTGCTTGTTTAACTGCTTCTTATTATTTAAGACTCTTCAAGCACAAACATAATCTTCCTTGAATCCCATCCCTTCACTAAGCAGAATTAATAGGTTTTTTTTTTTTTTAGCATTTTGTTCATGTTTAAGAGGCTGTCTCATAAATTCAGCTTTTTGTTCATTTTCAAGAGGCAATCTCTACACATAGCCAGGCAATAAATTGAAAAAGTTGGTTTAACATTGAATTGTATACTTTGTAAGGATAAACTTTATGGTGTGTAAATTATTCCCAAATAAGGCTTGTTTTTAATAAAAAAAAATCACTTAAACTAGAGAATCATCTAAAATATAAGTATGACAAAACTTTCTATTTTAACCTGACATAATTGTATACTCATTTGTTGATCTATTGAGAAGGTCCAAGGCCTTTTCTTTGCACACGGTCCACTGATTGAAGTTTTGCTTTATACATCTTGCATTAGCCATACCTCCCATTAGCCAAGATTTCCCAACATTGCATTCTTTTAAGAGGAAAATAATTTAAACTGGCACTTATGAAGCAATCTGAATACAGATTTATTCTTTCTTTTTCAGTTATTTCACACACCTTTATTGGGTCTTTCTAAAATAATGAACATAGATTTTTGAAGAAACAAACTATTTCCCTTGGTATTTCATTGGTTTACATAATAATTAAATTATGAAAGTGTAGTATTAAGTATAACTGACAAACAGTTTTGAGAACAAACACAAGAAACTCATAGTAAGATTTTACAGTTCAACTGGTAGGAGAGAAATAGACAAATTTACTACAGAGCAATTTCCTAGCCCTGAACATTCAGTATGATAGGGGAATTAGCCACTTATGATTTACAAAGGAAATCAAATGAGTCAGTTGGTTAGAAGTTAAGTATAGATGGGCTAAAAAAGCCTCTACTGTGCTGCTCCATTTGATTATGTGTCTTTCTCTTGCAAAGAGACTTAGAGAATTTTGAGGGCAGAGATGGAGAACCACTGGGGAAATCGCCATTCTTACAATACCACACAGATCTTCTCATCAGAACATGTGGAACTTTTAAAAACTTGAACAGTTGCTAAGGTTTATGGGTCTTTTCACAAAAGGCTGTGTAACAGATGCAGATTTCTTTGTTAAAAGCTTCCATTAGGGAGGCGGAGCAAGATGGCATCCGAGTAACAGCTTCCTTGTGGCTGGGCACGGTGAGACTGGGGAGAGAGGACTTCAGGCATCTCTGGCAGGTGGGATCTACCCAGGAACTTCCCCTTGGGGACACAGGGAGACAGCGTGCGGCTTCTGGACACCCTGAGGAAGGCAAAAGCGGCAGAGACTGGGCAAGTGGTTGCGTCTGTTCTTTCGGTCTGATCCTGTTGGCGGCTGTGGGTGGGGCAACAGTGGGACTGCAGGCTGGAAAGGTCTTGCCTGTGAGCTGCTTGGGTTTCTTTTGGACTTGGCACTC
>CAUYRH010072783.1:0-13719 GCA_963574655.1 Perodicticus potto
GCTCAAGCGAGTCTCTTGCCTCCGCCTCCCAAGTAGCTGGGACTACAGGCGCCCGCCACAACGCCCGGCCATTTTTTGGTTGCAGCCGTCATTGTTGTTTGGCGGGCCCGGGCTGGATTCGAACCCGCCAGCTCAGGTGTAGGTTGCTGGTGCCTTAGCCCGTTGAGCCACAGGCGCCGAGCCAATAAGCATAGTTTTTATAGACTCCACCTAGTAATCTCAAAATATGAAGTCTTTGCAGGTCTCTTTCTTTTCTAGTTCTGATTCTTGATGGCTTATTTCCTTGTAGGCTTTGTTACTTTTGACTGTGTGCTCTTCATTATTATTAAAAATTTATTTATGAGGGTCATGGATCTTTGAAGACTGGGGTGATGCTAATGGTTTGCAGAGAGAACTTGCATTTGTCTGTGCTAAGCACCCAAGAGCACTTTAATCTGAATCACTTTAAACTAAATTCAAACCAAAGAGATTTTTATATTTTGATGGTTTCTTTTGTTTGTTTGTTTGCCTTTATTTATTATTTTTTGACCACCAAAGTGAAATGAGTTTGGAAGCTGTGGAAGAACCAACTAGCAATTATAACTTCTTCTTCCCAACTGTTAACCACCTGCCCCGCTCTAATCATAAAGGCCATTTCTCCTGTGATCTCCTGGGCCCACTGGTGAAGGTACATTTGCTTTGGTTTCACCCTTGGCCTGTGGGGTTGACTCATATTAGTAAGAGAAGGGGCAGGCTCTGGGTCATAATTATGTACCCCTTGTCATAAGAAGCCTCAAAACTAAAGTTCAAGTTTGCCCAAATTGGCAAATGACCTTAGTTCAAAACAGCTTTAGGGCTCCCTTGATTTTCATGGTTCTTATTTTCCCTTTAATTTGGGGCTTCAGTTTTTTTCTATCTTGCAGGGTCTTAAATGCATTTAAGAAGTTAAAAACATTTTAGTGAACATGGTTAGTTCTTTACAGTGGGAGATTGGTTTGAATACCTATCTTAGCTTAGCCCTAGAAACAGAAATCTCTTCACGATCCTCCTGGACTTTCCTGAATTGTACACTTAGAAACTTAAAACTCTGTTGGGTGCAGTGGGAATTAAGAGAATCTATAATTCTAACACTTTGGGAGGCTGACCTTCCTGGCTGAGGATTGCTTGAGGCCGGGAGTTTGAGATGACAGGGAGCTATGATTAGGCCACTGCACACATAAAAAAAGAAACTAGAAAACCATCATAACCTACTCTCAGCAAGTTAACATATGGAAAAGCAAGCATATGTTTTTTAAGTCTTCTCTATGTACTTTGGAAAAAGAATTATTGCAAGTTTCTCTTAAATAGAACACAAAAATTGAATTACATAAAAATTTTCAGGAACATATCTGCAATTTTCTAAGAAATGAGTTTTTAAACTTATTTTTCTACCTACTATTAAATTATTTTAAAATTACAACACTTTACCAAGAAATTAGTTTTCCAGCAAATTCCGCCACCCAAAAAACCAGGAATATGTACAAAATGACTACCATCGTCTGACAGATGACATAAGGTTCACCATCTCATTTGATGTCCTTTATTCATCAGAAAGTTCCCAAAGTCTCATTTAGAGCCTACAAACTCTTTATATGCAACTCACACTTGGTTCTCTGGTTTTCTAGCCCATAACCTCCTAGAAACAATAACTTAAAAGTGGATATGGTGTCTGCGCCCATAGCACAGTGGTTATGGCTCCAGCCACATATACCGAGAGTGGGGTTTGAACTCAGCCTGGACCAGCTAAACAATGACAACTGCAACAACAACAACAACAAAAAAAAGCCAGGCATTGTGGTGGGTGTCTGTAGTCCCAGCTACTTGGGAGGCTGAGGCAAGAGAATCCCTTAAGCCCAAGAGGTGGAGGTTGCTGTGAGCTGTGACGCCACAGTACTCTACCAAAAGTGACATAGTGAGACTCTGTCTCAAAAAAAAAAAAAAAGTGGATATGAATTTTGAAAGTTAGGCTCATTGTAAAAGCCAGGAACAGCTCTTAAGGACTGTACAAATCTGTCCAAAAAGCTCAGGCAGCAGCAGAATGGAAACATTTAGCCCAACATACCACAAAAACTTGTGGGAGGCTCATCAATCACACCACTCCACAGAGCAGTGAACAAACATTTATGTTCTTGGTGCTGATCCTGAGGCAGCATTAAACTAGTTGGGCAGTTTCTGAAAGCTGGGAGGGATGTAGTACCTTAGTACATTTTCTCTCTTCATATGATTTTAGTGTTATTGTTATCATTATTGTTATTTTGAGACGGGGTCTTGCTCTGGCACCTGGGCTAGAATGCAGTGATGTCATCTTTGCTCACTGCAACCTCAAACTCCTGGGATCAAGCTATCTTCCCAACTCAGGATCCCAAGTAGCTAGGAATACAAAGTGAGTCACCACACCCAAACTAATGTTTCTTTTTATTTTTCTATTTTTTGTAGAGACAAGGTCTTGCTATATTGCCCAGGCTGGTCTCAAACTACTGGTCTTAAGCAACTGTCCCAGCTTGGCCTCCCAAAGTGTTAGAATTATAGATGTGAGCCACCAAGCCTCACCTATGTTTATAGTCTATATTTATATGAAATTAAAATTTAAACTTACTTTTATGGTGAATTTTATTTTCTGATTTGGAGAATCTTACTCCTACTAGGGTTCAATAAATAAGCATTTCTGTATTATCACCTCTTAAAATAAAATTTCTCTCTGAGGCTGAGTCCAGAAAATTCAGAGCTCATAAATGCCCTAAATGTGCCTTTTAGTTCTTTAGCCTTTAATCGAGGAGTTAAAACAAGGAGTATTTTTTTCAGTATCACTGAGTTACAGATTTAAGAGAAAACAACTATAGAGCCCACATGTGAAAAAAAGGGTCAGAGATAGAGGGTCTGGCTTTACTTCAGAGCAGCCCCTGTTTCGGGCAAGTTATATAAATACACAAAAGAGAACTTTGTCAGTTGGGGTCAGGCACTTGGTGCCTCAGGCCTGTAATCCCAGCACTGTGGGAGGCCAAGGCAGGAGGATTGCTTGAGCTCAGGATCACATGTTTGAGACCAGCCTGGGCAAGTGCGAGACCCTATCTCTATTAAAAATAGAAAACATTAGCCTGGTGTCATGGCACCTACCTATAGTCCCAGCTACTTGGGAGGCTGAGGCAGGAGGATTGCTTGAGCTCAGGAGTTTAAGGTCGCAGTGAGCTATGATGATGCCACTGAGCTCCAGCCAGGGATGACAGAGTAAGACTCTGTCTCAAAAAAAAAAATAATAATAATAACTTTGCCATTTGGGAAGGGAGGGTGAAGGGAGGATAAGAAAGAAAATGAGGGAGGCGCCGGCCCCATATACCAAGGGTTGCGGGTTCAAACCCAGCCCCGGCCAAACTGCAACAAACAAATAGCCGGGTGTTGTGGCGGGCCCCTATAGTCCCAGCCACTCCAGAGACTGAGGCAAGAGAATCTCCTAAGCCCAGGAGTTGGAGGTTGCTGTGAGCTGTGTGACGCCACGGCACTCTACCCAGCACTCTACCCAGGGCAATAGAAACTCTGCCTCTACAATTAAAAAAAAAAAAAGAAAGAAAGAAAGAAAATGAGTCCCAGAATTCCTTACTACTGTTTATCTCCCTTTTAGCAAAAATTATGTCATTTCTGACTCTCGATTGTATTTAGAAGCCCAGATTCCCAATGTATACGTTGATTTTAGATGTAACTGAAGTGTGGGTCCTGTTTCCGTGGTATTTTAATCATCACTTGAAAAGCTTTAGTCCTCAGCCATCTTGAAAGGAAGTGCTGAGTTTTAGGGTCATCTTCATTATTTTAATATATCATCAGTATTATTCCAGAATCTCAAAAATTGGAAAACCTGGCTCGGCGCCTGTGGCTCAACAGGCTAAGGCGCCAGCCATGTACACCTGAGCTGGTGGGTTCGAATCCAGCCCAGGCCACCAAACAACAATGACAACTTCAACTAAAAAATGGCCGGGCATTGTGGCGGGCGCCTGTAGTCCCAGCTACTTGGGAGGTGGAGGCAAGAGACTCGCTTGAGCCCAGGAATTGGAGGCTGCTGTGAGCTGTGATGCTACAGCACTCTATCCACGGTGACAGCTTGAGGCTTTGTCTGAAAAAAAAAAACTGGAAAACCCAGCCATCTGCTCACTGCTAGGCGCTAGCGGCTCCAGCCATAGCATCCCAATGTAATGCCCTGTACTTTCCCCTCAGAATTTATCATACCAACTTGGACCTGGCCTTTTAAGTACTAAATTCGTATTTGTAAGCTTTTTTATTTGTTATTCTGTGACTGGAATTAACATCTGAACTGTAGGAGAAAAGGACTTGCATTTAGCTTGGCATTGGCAGACAGGTTTCCTTTGCAAGCCAATTCTGGTTGATGTGATGGAAAATCCTGTTTTGAAGGATATTGAAGCTGCTTCCAGGCTCAGGAGCAAAGAGCACTGGGACCCATTAGCAATGTCAGCCCAGTGCTCGGAGGGGGCTGCATGTACATCAAATGTTTGTCATTCTTGGTTTGGGTCAGTAAATATTTATTGAGTGCTTATTATATGCCAGGAAGCATCTAAAGTGTGGACTTTTTTGCTGTTTCTTTGTTCTGTAGTGGTTTTATTTTAAATAGAGAAGACATGGTTCCTGCTTTTCAGAAGGGATAGTAAATGGCAGGCATCTGAGCAAACAATTAAGATACAGTGTGGAACATGCAACAGTGGAAGTTTGTACTCTGAGATTACAAGGTCCAGAGGGTTACAGAGGAGGGGTGGGATGGGACAGCAGGGAAGGAAGAGAAGTTCAGACTCCAGCAGCCTCAGCGCTGGCCTGAATCCACGCTCTCTCGCCCTGACCACTTCCAAATGGCACATTCTAGTACATTCCTGTTTCTGGGCAAATTTCCTACAGGTTCCCTGATAAGTGGCCCGTGTAGCACTTCTCCCTGTCATCCACAGTCCACTTCGCATTACCGATGACACCTGTCTGAATGCCACCAGGGTAGGACAGGGGAGGCAGCGTTCCTGTGGGCTCAGGCTTTCAAAGTGGCAGTGCTAACAATGACAGGAGTCATTAACCAGGAATAATTATTCTTAGAAGGCACAAGCTTTTCAAGGAGTTCTGGAAGGACAAAATCCAGAATAATCTGAGGTTTGTAAAAAATGCTAAACAAAAGGGCATTTTACAGGCTATGTTTAGATCAACCTAAACTATGATTCATTGCTTGGGAGAGATACGTGATGTCTTTTGTTTGTTTTTTATTTTTATTTATTTATTTACATATTTATTTATTTTTGAGACAGAGTCTCACTTGGTAGAGTGCCATGGCATCATAGCTCACAGCAACCTCCAACTTTTGGGTTTAAGCAATTCTCTTGCCTCAGCCTCCCAAGTAGCTGGGACTACAGGCGCCCACCACAATGCCGGGCTGTTTTTAAACATGAGGTCTCACTCTGGCTCAGGCTGGTCATGAACTTGTGAACTCATGCAATCCACCTGCCTTGGCCTCCCGGAGTGCTAGGATTACAGGTGTGAGCCACCGCGCTGGCCCGGCCTGAGATCTGTGACGTTAACAGATTATAAGGAAGAGTTGTACGGACAGAATTGTTTACTCTGCATCTCTTTCCTCTATGCAGGGTGTTTTTTGCAGAGTGGGGCATCAGAATTTCCCAAAGTGCTTGTTACAATGCATATCCCCAGGCTCCATCTCCACTCTACTAAGCCTAAATCTCTGGGAACAGACTGCTACAGTTTCTTGTTTTCTTTTTTTTTTTTTGAAACAGAGCCTCAAGCTGTCACCCTTGGTAGAGTGCTGTGTCATCACAGCTCACAGCAACCTCTAATTCCTGGGCTCAAGTGAATCTCTGACCTCTGCCTCCCAAGTAGCTGGGACTACAGGCACCCGCCACAACGCCTGGCTATTTACTGGTTGTAGTTGTCGTCATTTGGCAGGCCCAGACTGGATTCAAACCTGCCAGCTCTGGTGTATGTGGCTGGCACCTTAGCTGCTTGAGCTACAGGCACTGAGCCAATATTTATTTATTTATTTTTGAGACAGAGTCTCACTATGTCACCCTGGGTAGAGTGCCATGGCATCACAGCTCAAAGCTCCAACTCTTGGGCTTAAGCGATTCTCTTGCCTCAGCCTCCCAAGTAGCTGGGACTACAGGTGCCCACCACAAGGCCCAGCTATTTTCTTGTTGCAGTTGTCATTGTTTAGCTGGCCCAGGCCGAGCTCGAACTCGCCAGGCTCGGTGCATGTGGTTTCGGCGCCAGCACTTGTGCTACAGGTGCCGAGCCAACCATGAATATTTATTGAGAGCCTACTACATATGAGGAAGCACACTGAGCATTTTGTAAGTACCAATTCATTTAATCCTCACCCAGAGATACAGTGTGGAACATGCAACAGTGGAAGTGTGTACTCTGAGATCACAAGATTACTCTGAGAGTACACACTTCCACTGTTGCATGTTCCACACTGTATCTCTCATTGTAAATTGTCTCATTTTACAGATGTGAAAACTAAGCAGATATTCATCAGGTAACCTGTCCAGCATCAACAAAGCTAGGGTTTGAACTGGGGCCTACTCTGAGAGGAAGCTTGGGGTGCCTAATAACTGCACTGTATTTCAGATGGATGGATGGAGTCACAGCCGGGTAAAATACCATGTTCAGAAACAGTTGATCTCTGGCTTCATGCCAAACTGAGGGAACTCACTAATGGCTGCCATGGGTCTCCAAATTGGTCCAGGGCTGCTCAACGTTTTTATTAGTGACCTGGATAAAAACATAAAAGTCAGGCTTATCAAATTTGCAGATGGCAAAAGCTAGAGGGGACGGACAGCTAATATAATAAATGAGAAAATCATGATTCAGAATGAACTTGGTAGATGGGAATACAGGCCAGAGCAAACAAGATGAAATTCAATAAGGACCAAGGTAAAATCCTTTACTCTGGTTTCACTCTTAAGTACAATTAGGGATACCCAGCCTGAGAACATAAGAACAAATTTAGAAACCTAGGAGATTAGTTAGGCTGATTGATACACTTTCCTATAGATTGAATTCAAAATGATATATAGTCATGTGCCAAGTAATGATGTTTCATTCAATGATGAACTGCATATTTGATGGTGGTCTCATAAGATTATGATGGGGCTGAAATATTGCTATTCCCTAGTGACTCTGTAGCTGTCATAATGTTGCAGAGCAATGTATTGCTTATGGAAATCCATGATGAAAAAAAGAAATAAACCAAGCAAACCACCATGGACATATTTCTGAAAAGAGTGACAGGGTCTTAAGGAAAGCCTCAGGCAGGCCCATCAGGAGGTGTTCCAGAAGAAGGTATTGTTATCACAGATGACAGCTCCATGCATGTTACTTCCCCTGAAGAACCTTCTAGCAGGAAAAGATATGGAGGTGGAAGGCAGTGATATTGATGATCCTGACCCTGTGTAGGCCTAGGCTAACATGTGTGTGTGTGTCTTAGATTTAAAAAAAAAACAACAATGTTTTGGGTGGTGCCTGTGGCTCAATTGGTAGGGCACCGGCCCCATATACCAAGGGTGGCAGGTTTGAACCTGGCCCCAGCCAAATTGCGAGAACAAGAACAAAAATAGCCAGGCATTGTGGTGGGCACCTGTAGTCCCAGCTACTTGGGAGGCTGAGGCAGGAGAATCTCCTAAGCCAGGAGTTGGAGGTTGCTGTGAGCTGCCACGGCACTCTACTAAGGGCGATAAAGTGAGACTCTGTCTCTAAAAAAAGGCTCCGCGCCTGTGGCTCAAGCGGCTAAGGCGCCAGCCACGTATACCTGAGCTGGCGGGTTCAAATCCAGCCGGGGCCCGCCAAACAATTATGACGGCTGCAATAAAAAAATGGCCAGGCATTGTGGTGGGCGCCTGTAGTCCCAGCTACTTGGGAGGCGGAGGCAGGAGACTCACTTGAGCCCAGGAATTGGAGGTTGCTGTGAGCTGTGATGCTATGGCACTATATCCAGGGTGACAGCTTTAGGCTCTGTCTCAAAAAAAAAAAAAAAAAGTTTAAAAATGAGAAAATTAAAACATTTTAAAGGAAAAAAGCTTTAGAATAAGCACATAAAGAAAAAAAAATTTTTTTTTTTTGAGACAGAGCCTCAAGCTCTCACCCTGGATGGAGTGCCATGGCATCACAGCTCACAGCAACCTCCAATTCCTGGGCTCAAGGGAGTCTCCTGCCTCTGCCACCCAAGTAGCTGGGACTACAGGCACCCGCAACAACGCCCGGTCATTTTTTGGTTGTAGCCGTCATCGTTGTTTGGCGGGCCCGGGCTGGATTCGAACCTGCCAGCTCAGGTGTACGTGGCTGGCGCCTTAGCCCGTTGAGCCACAGGCGCCGAGCCTAAAGAAAATATTTTTATATGGCTACACAATTTGTTTGTGTTTTAAGTTAAGTGTGATGAGAGTCAAAAAGTTAGACAAAAATTTAGAAAGTAAAAACATTACAGTAAACAAAGGTTAAATTATTGTTAAACAAAAAAAAATGCTTCTTTTTTTTTTTTTTTTGACACAGAGTCTCACTCTGCTGCCGAGGCTAGAGTGCTGTATTATCATAGCTCGCAGCCACCTCAAACTCTTGGGCTCAAGTGATCCTCTTGCCTCAGCCTCCTGAGTACTTGGGACTACAGGTTCCTGCCAAAACGCCTGGCTGATTTTTCTATTTTTAGTAAAGACAGGGTCTCGCTCTTGCTCAGGCTGGTCTTGAACTCCTGAGCTCAAGCAATCCACCTTCTTGGGCATCCCAGAGGTCTAATAAATTAATGCAGCCTAAGTGTCCAGTGTTTATAAAGTCCACAGCAGTGTAATGTCCTGGACCTTCACACTCACTGACTTCCCCAGAGCAACTTCCAGTCCTGCAAGCTTCATTCATGGTAAGTGCACAATACAGGTGTACCATTTTTTATCTTTTATTCCATATTTTTACTGTATCTTTTCTATGTTTAGATACACAAATGCTTACCATTGTTTTGCAATTGCCAACAGTATCCAGCATAGTAATATGTTCTATAGATTTGTATCCTGGGAACAATAGCCTGGGTGTGTAGAAGGCTAGACCATCTAGATTTACCTAAGTGTACTTTATAATGTTTGCACCAAAACAAAACCACCTAACTGTGCATATCTCAGACCATATCCCTGTCTGACCAGGCACAATGGCTCACATCTATATTCCTAGCACTTTGGGAGGCCAAGGCAAGAGAATTGCTTTAGGCCAGGCATTTGAGACCAGCCTGGGCAATATAGCAAGACCTCATCTCTAAATTAAAAAAAAACAAAACCTGAGACTATATTCCTGTGTGAAGTGACACTTGACTGCATATGCGACAACAAAATGTACTTCTATATCTAACTGGCTGCCTGACCCACACCCCTCCAAAGCTGAAGCTGCCATTTAGCTTCAAATCTGAGACGCTATTGCAAGATGCACCAGTGTTTTAGTTCCACTGAGGAAGGAGGGAAATTACTATCAGTTAAACTAAGTAAGGCATAATGCTTCCATATCACTTAGCATTTCTATTTTATAATGATTGAAAGAGCTTTTTAAACTTTAATAGTTCCTTGAGGAAGACGGGCCACTCCTGTGCCTGCCTCCAGCTCACCGAGCAGTTTACTCTGGCCTAGGAACATGGAGGGCCGGAGACTGCACCAAGGCTTTGGCCTGTGAGGATACCAGAAAGACACCTGTGGAGCCAGATTTAAAGTCGATTTAAAAGTCATACTAACCAGAGAAAGGGAACACCCCCACAGAGGGTGTGGGCTGATTTTATCAGAGGCACAACCTCCAAGAGATTGACTTCAAGAACCTCGAAGTGAAAGGGCCTGTCTGGACACCTGCCAAGATCCCGAGAATCACTAACAGAAAGACTTGTGCTGATGGTTCTGAGGCTTGGGATCACTTCCAGGTGAGAATCCACAAGCAATCACTGATTTGCATGGTTCTTCCAAGGTTAAAGCAGATTACTTCCATCAGTGTTGACTCAAGAGTCAAGACTGAAGTTACCATTTCTGATGTTTAAATTATTACTATTATACTTTTGTTAATTGATTACCAACTGCTTAAAAGAAATTGTCAAATAGACCTGGGTTTTATCACATATCAGTGGCATAACACACAAGAAAAATATAAGAGAAATAGGGTGGCACTTGTGGCTCAAGGGAGTAGGGCGCTGGCCCCATATACTGTAGGTGGTGGGTTCAAACCCAGCCCGAGCCAAAAACTGCAAAAAAAAAGAAAAAAGATATTCCCCAAACTTCTCATTATGAGTCTAATGTTCTGAAATGTATATATCCTGTTTTTCTAAACACAGTTGTCCTAACACCATCAGGAATATGTCAGTTACTTGGCATTTCTTTCTTTCTTTCTTTTTTGAGACTTGGTCTCACTCTATTGCCTAGGCTAGAATGCAGTGGTGTCCCCATAGCTCCCTGCAACTTCAAACTCCTGGGCTCAAGCGATCCTCTTGCCTCAGTTTCCCAAGTGGCTGGAACCACAGGCATGCCACTAAACCTGGCTAAGTTTTTAATTTTTTGTAGAGACAAGGCCTCACTAATGCCCAGGCTGGTCTTGGATGCCCGGCTTCAAGCAATCCTCCCACCTGGACCTTCCAAAGCACTAGATTTACAGAGATGAGTCAGCACCCCGGCTCTTGGCATTTCTTTTTTTTTTTTTTTTTTTCTTGAGACAGAGTCCCACTATTGTCCCCCTTGGTTGAGTGCTGTAGCATCACAGCTTACAGCAACCTCAAACTCTTGGACTTAAGCGATTCTCTTGCCTCAGCCTCCCAAGTGGCTGGGACTACAGGTGCCCACCACAATGCCCGGCATTTTTTTCTTGTAGTTGTCATTGTTGTTTAGCAGACCCAGGCTGGATTTGAACCCGCCAGCTCTGGTGTATGTGGCTGGCCCCTAGCCGCTGAGCTACAGGTACCTAGCCAGCTCTTGGCATTTCTTTAAAGAATTCTTTCAAGGATTTTCTTCCAAGCCAGTAATCCCATCCTACCCTTTAAATTTTAATACTAATCCTTTCAGAAGGTGTCAATAGAGGGTTTTAGGAAACAACCATGTTGCAGCGCCTGTGGCCCAGTGAGTAGGGCACCAGCCCCATATACCAAGGGTGGTGGGTTTGAACCCAGCCCCAGCCAAACTGCAACAAAAAATAGCCGGGCGTTGTGGCGGGCGCCTGTAGTCCCAGCTACTCGGGAGGCTGAGGCAAGAGAATCTCCTAAACCCCTGAGCTGGAGGTTGCTGTGAGCTGTGATGCCATGGCACTCTACCGAGGGCGACAAAGTGAAACTCTGTCTCTAAAAAAAAAAAGAAAGAAAAGAAAATAATCACTATTATATTACTTCCTGAAATTATCCTTAAATTGTTTGTTGAATTAAAAGTTGATGGGTTACAGTTATCCATTCATGCTCTCAAAAATATAAAGCAAGTTGGCTCATCTGCAAGCAGTGACATTTTCATCATGCCTGTCACCTGGCCAGCAGCAACTATATGACACCCTTGATCAAAAGAGGCATCCTGATTTCAGAGATGTTGAATTCAGAAAGTTGTATATCTGGCTCGGCACTTGTGGCTTAATGGGCTAAGGTGCCAGCCACGTACACCTGAGCTGGCAGGTTCGAATCCAGCCCAGACCCGCCAAACAACAATAACGGCTGCAACCAAAAAATGGCCAGGTTTTGTGGCGGGCACCTGTAGTCCCAGCTACTTGGGAGGAGACTTGCTTGAGCCCAGGAATTGGAGGTTGCTGTGAGCCGTGATGCCATAGCACTCTATCCAGGGTGACAGCTTGAGGCTCTGTCTCAAAACAAAAGAAAGTTGTACATCTAAGAACTGATAAAATGCAGCATTTATGCTCAACTTGCAGGTCTAATCCCACCCAAACTTTGGGATCCACTCTGTCCATGATAAGGGAAGTTCAAGAGACTCTTATAGTCATGAATTTTATAGTCACTGTTCTACCTATTCTGGTGTAACTGGTGTAACTTAATATAATCATCCATGATTTTGCTAAGAGGAATTTGCATCCTCAGCTTCCAGGCAGGGCATGAGTCAGCTATGCAGCTGCAGAGTGGCACTGACCTGCCGACATCCAGCAGCACCACTTCATAGCATCTTCCTGATTCTTTATGCTTCGTGGACTGGGCAGCTGTCATTACATATTCAACAGTCTCTTCTGAGATGTGTAGTCATCAAGTGAGGGATTGCCACACAACAGACGAGATCTCCGTCATAAATATAATCATTGAGAGCTTAAAAATTGGATTCAAGCAGACTTGAGCTTTGTCCTGACACTACAGGTAAGATCTTGGCTGAGTTAGCCTGGAATTGGTGCTTTAGACATGTATTCATTGCCTTGTATTGCCATTTATGATTTTATATTCTGCGTCCCCAATTCAGATGTAAAACCACTGATGAAGGAGACGAAGGAAGGAAAATACCTGGCACAGCCTCTTTCAACTCAGGCCCTTCCCACTTTGCGAGGATTTGGTTAGGGGGTGAGTCAGGAACAGCCTCGAAGTCAGGCAGTCCTGGGTTTTAATCCCGGGTCTCTTCTTCCTAGATATATGACCTGGGAATGAATGGTGCCTAACTTTAGTAGGCCTCAGTATCATCATCTTTAAAATGGGGGCAGCAAAATCACCTACCCCAGAGAGCCATTGTAAAGACTGAGTCAATACCTGAAAAGTATGCAGCATGGAGCCCTTAGTCATAGTAAACATTCAGTAAGTGGCAGCTTTGATTATGCTGAAGATTAACGAGAACACTGCTCAGAAGGGATCCTGTGAGAAGCACAGTGTGTGGTTTACCATGTGGATTTGAGTATGGAGAGCAAGGGGAGGTACCCATTGCCACAGTCCCCACTGAAGTGATGACTGGCAATTAACCTATACTCTCTGGCCCCTGACCACCACCGCCACTGCTCCACAAGGTGGTGGTACGTGGTCATTCAATGCTATGATGTCTTGGTTTCAATATGAAAATGTTAAGTACCTACTAGGGATCGTGTCAGCATCGACTTCCTAGTTGTGGCTACCATGGAGGAATACTGGGCCAAGGGCATATGAAATCTTATAACTAGATTCCAATGTACAGTTATGTCAACATTGTTTTAAAAATTTGAAATAAGTACCTAAATAAGTACACATTTGTCATGACCTGACTCCCTTCCCATACATCTGTGGTACCCCTGGTATCCACCCTGCATATAGCAGCACTTACACGGAATTGTACCAATAAACTACCAAAAACCTGGTGGGGAAATAGTAATAATAATAACAGGTGATAATTGTTTACGATGTGCCAGAATGCTTCTAAACACTTACACAGTATCTCTTTTAATCTTTAAGATAACCCATGAGGTTTTTACAATACCAGTTTTACAAACGAGAAAACTCGGGCTTTGAGAAATTAAATAACTTGTCCCACGTCACACAGCCGAGCCAAGACTGTACATTTTCCTGGCTCTAAAATCTCTTTTGTTAGTATTTTTTGTAGCTCCTTTAAAATCTGAGAGTTTGGGGGGACTCAGCACCTGTGGCTCAACGCCAGCCATGTACACCTGAGCTGGTGGGTTCGAATCCTGCACGGGGCCCACCAAACAACAATGACAGCTGCAACCAAAAAATGGCCAGGTGTTGTGGCGGGCGCCTGTAGTCCCAGCTACTTGGGAGGC
>CAUYRH010072787.1:0-12063 GCA_963574655.1 Perodicticus potto
ATCTATCCAACACTGCTAAAGGAGTATTAAAATCTCCAACTACTATGGAGCTGGAGGAAATCAACTTGCTCATGTCTATTAGAGTTTTTCTTATAAATTGAGGCTCATTCTGGTTGGGTGCATAAACATTAATAATTGAAATCTCATCATTTTGAGTATTACCTTTAACAAATATGAAATGTCCGTCTTTATCCTTCCTTACTTTGGTTGGTTTAAAGCCTATTGTATCTGCAAATAAGATTGCAACACCTGCTTTTTTCTGTTTTCCATTTGCTGGGAATATAGATGACCGTCCCTTCACCTTAAGTCTAAATTTATCTTAAGGTAAGATGAGATTCTTGTATGCAGCAGATTTCTGGCCTGAGTTTTTGTATCCAATCAGCCAACCTATGCCTCTTTAGAGGACAATTTAAACCATTCACATTAATTGAAAATAATGATAAATCTTTAGAAAGTCCAGTGGACATTTTTACCCTTTCATCACTGTAGAAGTTGAAATTTGATAAAAAGTTTCTGGGTGAGTTTACTTTTACGTTGGAGGATTATGCTGGTCATTATAGAGGATAGGTTTGAGAATATCCTGGAGAGCTTGTTTAGTTATAGGAAATTTCTTCAACATGTGGATGTCGTTAAAGTATTTAATTTGTCCATAATAAATGAAACTCAGTTTAGGTGGGTACAGGATCCTGGGTTGAAAGTTCTTTTGTTTTAGGAGATTAAAAGTTGATGACCATTATCTTCTAGCTTGAAAGGTTTGGTCAGAGAGATCTGCAGTTATTCTAGTATTCTTCCCCTTGTACATAATGGATTTCTTACATCTGGCTGCTTTCAGAATTTTCTCTTTCATATTAACTTTAGTGAACTTAATTATAATGTGCCCAGGAGATGTCTTATTCGGGTTGAGTTGTGCTGGGGTTCTGATACTGTCTGCTATCTGAATTTCAGAATCTTTTGGCATGTTTGAAAAGTTCTCTTTCATAATCTCATAAAGAAGAGACTCTGTGCCTTGTGACGCCACTTCATCGTTTTCAGGTATTCCTATAAGGTGAGTATTGGTTTTCTTCGAGTTATCCCAGAGCTGTCTGAAAGAATGATCCGTTTTTGCCTTCCATTTCTCTTCTTCTTTGGAAGTTTGGGAGAGTTTGAAAGCTTTGTCTTCCATGTCAGAAATCCTTTCTTCTGCTTGCTCCATTCTGTTACTGAGGGATTCTACTGTACTTCTCAGATCTTTGAGAACTGCAACTCCTTGTCTCAATGTGTCATCTTTGGTCATCTCGTCTTTGAATTCGTTGAATTCTTGAGACATCTTTGGGGTCATCTTTTGGATTACTGCTTGAAATTCTAATTCCATCTTTTCCTCCATTCCACTGATCTTATTTGCTATCCAGACTCTGAATTCGATTTCTGATACCTCAGCCATTTGCTTATGCAAGGGATCTTGTGCTGTATCTACCTGTCATTCCTTGGGGTAGTTGATCTACTCTGAGTATTCATATTTCCAGAGTTTTTCTGTTGATTCCACCTCATGATTATTTTTCACTGTTGCCTATGACTGTCCTCAGAGTTGAGGAGGTTTCTTTTCAAGATCAGACCCTGATAGGGGTATCTGAGATCTGTTGTTGCTGAATCTTTGTAGGGAGTGACCCTGTGTAGCTCCTCTGGAGCTGCCCCCACCCAGGGTGTTCTGGCTGCGGGAGCAGCTCCAGAGTGTGGCACACCCAGATCAAGCAGCAGGGCATGGGATGAGGCACCTGGTGGTCTTTGCAAAGGGAGCCTGTGCCTCTAGCAGTCTCTGGCTTGGTGGAGGGCTCTGGAGAGAGGTTGGTGGGCCTGGGGCATGGATTAGACACAGGCGGAGTCCCAGCGGGTTGCAGGCCAAGGCCCGAACGGCACAGATTGGCCCTGGGAGGGAGCCCCAGTGGACTTCCTGGCCACTGCTGGCAGCGGGTCAAGGCCCTGTGGGGTGCCAATCGGGGCCGTGTGGGGTCCCGATGGAGTGGAGTTCCTGGCTGCTGTGGGGGGGGGGCGGGCCTGGGGCACAGATCGGAGCTGGGCAGTGGTCCTGGCAGTCAGCAGGCCAAGGCCGGGCAGGGCACAGATTGACACTGGAAGGGAGAACCAGCAGACTTCCTGGCCGCTGCTGGCAGTGGGTCAAGGCCCAGAGGAGTGCCAATCAGGGCCATGTGGGGGGTCCCAGCAGAGTGGATTTCCTGGCCACTGTGGGTTGCAGGCCGAGGCCTGGTGGGGCACAGATCAGAGCAGCACAGCGGTCCTGGCTGCATCCCTGGCCTGGGTGCTGGCAGGGGCTCAGTGGGGCCCCAGAGTCTCTTACCTGGTGGGCCTCCTGGTCCAGCAGATAGGGAGGGTGAGTGCTGCTCAAGTCCTCCTCCCTTAGTTTCAACAGAAGTCAGGCTTCTGCTGTGTCAGTTATGGGGGGAAGGGAATCCTGGAAGTTCAGAAGGGTGGAAAATTTTAGTTCAGTTTTTCTGCCTGCAGCTTGGTTTCTGGAAGTCGCAGCTTGCCTCAGGGGTGATCTGCAGTTATCACTTCTCTGTCTCGGCTGGGCTCCCAGTCTTCAGTTCAATTGGGCAGTTTCGGGAGGTTATCTTTCCTTTTGGACAGGAGCCTCTGTTGCAAGCTGCTTCCAGTAGGCCATCTTGCCCCTCCCCCCTGGACATTGTTTTCTTAAGTGACTCCCTTTTTTAATTTCATGGATATTAAGATAATTAAAGTGTTTCACATCTCAATGATATCCAGTTCTTTTATTCACCCCTTTTTTTCTTTATGTGTATTTTTGCTTTGTTTTTATTTTTTGTTTGATTTCTTCTACTATGTTGTAAATTTTCACTAATGTTTTCTTGGGAAAATCCTAGAATTCCATTAATCTCATCCATTATATTCTTTATACATGTTTATCTCTAGAAATATATGTATATGTATATGTATATGTATATATATGTGTGTGTATCTTTTATGTCTCTTCCTATTTTTTGGACATGTGGAATGAAATATAACACCTTTTCCATGTCTTTGCCTAGTAGATCTAACACCTAAGTCACAATTCTGGATTGATTTTGCTCTATTTATGTCTCTCATTAAGCATTGTATTTTTTTTTTGTTTGTTTGCATTTATCTGATCCTAGTGTTGATTTTTTTGTTGTTGTTGTTTGGTTTTGTTTTGTTTTTTGCATGCCATACATTATATATTTAACATAGTTGAATGATGGATTTTTTTCTTTCTAATAGTACTGTTTTCCAAGTGCATCAGCCAAAGAATCTCACTTTATTATTCTTAATTATTCAGCTGGTGTGGGTTAGGGAAGCCCAGGTTAGATAGACAATAGAAGAACTCAGTAACACCCAACAGGTAGTGGTGCTTTGATACTCTGTCTGCTGGAGCAGCCCATTCCCTGGCTTATGGAATGCACACTCCTGTGCAGTAGCACCAACAGCACCATCCCCCAGGGGACCACGTGTGCCAGCCTTTGTGCCAAGAAGTCACCTACATTATATCTTTTAATACTTACAACTCTGAAAAAGAGTTGATAGTATATTGTATTTTACAGTTGAAGAAACGTAAGGACTCAGAGTTATTATAAGGTTGTCCCAGGGTCAAGTACTGATTAGAAAGGTGCGTCATTTTGTCTTGTGGGTAATTTTGAGTATCACAGACACTTCTTTCAGGTAGAAGTCTGGAAAGTGCTGGCCCATGTACAGCAAGGGAATTAATTTCAATAATCAGTAGAGTATTTGCTGAATAATGTTTTACGCCAATGGATATCTTCCTCATAACCCTTCTTTAAACATTTTATAGTTACATTATTTGTAAATAGTTTAAATCTGCTGATTTGTATTTTGAAGATTTTGGAGGCAGAGTTGAAATAGTGCTCAATTAAGTGATAATTACTCCCCAGTACTGAGTTGAAAAATAATTATCCTAGATGGTTTAGTTGGAAAACTAGCTATTTGTTATTAACTGGTCAAGAAAGAAAGAGGTGGTAAATATTTTTTATTGGGAAGAATCCATTATTTTTATTAATTTTCTTCTTGCTCAGCTAAGTTTCCTGAGTTTCCTTTCAATTCTGCTTCTTTTCTTATTTTTCATAAGAAGAATAAAATATACAAATAAATTACCAGAAGTGAACAAAAGGAATGTAAAACCCAATTAATCTCTCCTCATATCTGATAGTATCAAAACTCATAAATCTTTTATTGTTATATCTTGATTCAACGAGACATGTAATTTTTAAAAACTTTTACACTATTGGCTAACAACAAAGCAAGTGAACAATTTTTCTGATATCATCATCATAAAAGAGAGTTTCTGGTTTCTAAGAAATAATTAATCTGAAAGTCTTTTTTTAGTGGTTTGAGTTGGTCTATGTATAATGAAAAATCAATTAGTGACTGTATTTTATTTAGTTCACTCAATAATACTTGAACTACATTTGGAAATGGGTAGATTTGATTAAATTTAGTAATGTTATGATATATTTTGTAACCATTTAAGACATTTTGAAGAATATCTAATCCTATGAGAAAATACTCTTTTTTTTTTCTTTTTCTTTCTTTTTTTTTTTTTTTTTTTTGAGACAAGAGCCTCAAGCTGTCACCCTGGATAGAGTGCCGTGGCATCACAGCTCACGGCAACCTTCAATTCCTGGGCTCAAGTGAGTCTTCTGCCTCCGCCTCCCAAGTAGCTGGGACTACAGGCGCCCACCACAACACCCGGCCATTTTTTTTTTTTTTTTTTTTTTTGGTTGCAGCTGACATTGTTTGGTGGCCTGGGCTGGATTAGAACCTGCCAGCTCAGGTGTATGTGGCTGGCGCCTTAGCCTGTTGAGCCACAGGCGCCGAGCCAATACTCTTTTTTCTAATAAAAGTTTCAGGCACTAAAATAGATTATTGTACTACAATGAATTTTCAAATATTCTTCCTAATACATTTCATTAGCCCATACACAAATATGTAAAATTTACCTTAGGGCTACATAAACTCAATAAACCTAATTGTCACTGGGTTACTCATCAGAAAACACATAAGTTACATGAATTTTTCCCCCTATTTGTTATCTTTGTGAGTCCCTAACACAGAGACTGTGATGTATTAATTCCAGATGCTGTTTTTCCTCCATCATATTGGACACTCTTTAGGTTGTGAGAGGCTTCTCAGAACAATGTCAATAACATGGGGGCATCCATAGGTTAGTGCTTAGAGCGTCAGCCACATGCACTGGGGCTGGTGGGTTAGAACCCAGTCTGGGCCTGCTAAAACAAAAGAAACAAAATATAGCTGGGCATTGTGGCAGGTACCTGTGGTCCCAGCTACTTGTGAGGCTCAGGCAAAAGAATTGCTTGAGCTCAAGAGTTTGAAGTTACTGTGAGCTATGATGCCATAGCACTCTACCTCAGGCGACAAAGTGAGACTCTCTTAATTAAAAACAAAATGTCAATAACACTAAAAATTATTCATTTCTCTCCAGCAATAGCCTCAGCTTTCTCCTAACCCATATTATTCATTGTGAAGTAGAGAAGCTAGTTTGGGAGAAGAGATATCTAATCTCTCTTTGCATTTTTCATGAGACATTACAACTAAAAATGATGAAATAAAAATTATCACTAGACACTATTATGAACAACTGTATACCAACAAATTGGAAAGTCTAGAAGAAATAGATATTTTGTTGTCACATGCCTGTAAAACCTACTAAGCTTAAACACAGTAGAAATAGAAAACCTTAATGGAACAATTATAAGTAACAAAATCTAATCATTAATAAAAAGCCTCTAATGAAAGAAAAGTCCAGAACCTGATGGCTTCACTGCTAAATTCTATCAAGCATTTAAAGAAAAACTAATACCAGTTCTTCTAAAACTCTTCTAGAAGAAGTGAAGAGGAGGACATTCTTCCAGGCTCATTCTAGTAGGCCAGCATTACCCTTCTACCAAAACTAGATAAGACAGCAAAAAAAGGAAAACTTTAAGCCAGTGTCCCTGGTAAACATAGAGGCAAAATTTCTCTACAAAGTGCTGACAAGGCTCATGTTTTACCAAACATCTGGGCATATTGTGGCTCAGTCAACTTGACACATAAAATTAACCATCATATTCTCCACACGTGAAAACACTGCTTCTTCTGGCATCCAAACCCCGTAGTTCAGCTGGCCCCATTCTTCCTGAATTCCCAGTTAAGTGCTCTTTGGCCTCTCTCCTTCTTGACATTTTTGCTCTAACGTAACTCCATAGTATCAGACAAATTTTTATATATTTGGACTACAGTTTCAGAGAAAGTCACTATAGGTATGCTCCAGAACAACTCATGTGACAATGAAGATTAAAGGATATAAAGGAACAACCGAAGCCTCGTTCTTCCATCATAGAAAAAGACTTTCAGAATTTTCAGTAGCAGTTAAGTTCTGTCAGTCTGCCAAACAAATTCACACTCACACTCAGGGGATTGTTTCGGTTAAGACAATTCTACAGAAACAAACAAGCGTCGTGCTGTTTTGGTTACTATACCTTGTGGTATAAATTTGAAGTCAGGTAAAATGATCCCTCCAGATTCATTCTTTTGTTTAAGATTGCTGTGACTCTTTGGGCTCTTTTGTTCAAACTGAAGGGCAAAACTATTTTTCTTGATCTGGAAAATATGACATTGGTATTTTGATGAAGATGGGGAGATGGTGTTGAATCTGTAAATCACTTTGGGCAGTATAAATATTTCAACGATTGACTCTACCACTCCATAAGCATTGGATGCATTTTAATTTGTTTCTGTCGTCTATGAATATTTTCACCAGTGTTTTGAGTTCTCATGTAGGTATCTTTAAACTCCTTGGTTGGTTGTTTTCCTAGGTATTTCATTTTATTTTTGGCTGTAATATGTGATATTGATTTCATTATTTGACTCCCAGCTTGGCTATTATTAGTGCATAGAAATGCTATGATTTTTGCACACTGATTTTACAACCCGAGACTTTGCTAAATTTACCAGTTCTAGGAGTCTTTTGGCAGAGTCTTCATGTTTTTCTAGATTGCTTGATCAGATCATCACTAAACAGAGATAGTTTGACTTCATCCTTCCCAATTTGGATGCTTTTTCTATTTTTCTACTGCAATTTGATTTAAAATATACCATAAGACTAGGGGTAACCAAAACAGAGTAATAGTAGTATGAACGTAGAAACATAGACCATGGAACAGAATAAGGCCATCTGCCTGCCACACACTGATCTTTGACACTTCTTTTCAGCTCCAGGCCACTCACTGCTTTGAGCAACCCCACATCCCATTCAAACTTCTCAGACAAGGACATAAGAACTATAGTGTGGTATCTCTGCAGGCAACCGCATTCAGACGCCTCTGACCCTCATAAGTAATGCTGTTCATCATAGACCTCAATACTTTCTATTCCATACATTAAATCTTCATATATTACATTATTAGTGCATTCTCTTGATGTGAATAATTTAGTTTTCTGAAATTATTTCAACTTATTTTTGAATGACCATACCAGAGTATATAGCAACTGGCTCCTGAATAACAAAATAATGAAACATTAAAACAGCTTTCTACTTTACTTGCAACACATACATTATATGTGCTTATGAGCATTTGAAGATTTCTAAAGTTACATGCTGCAAGAAAACTTCAGGAATTCTGCCAAATATTCCACAATTTGCCTGATATTAAAGAACTTTATGGGGCACAATTTTATTATCCCATTCTACATGACATTGATTTGCCTTTGAACTCTACTAAAGTCCATTACTCCATAACTCAAGTTAATGTGTATAGAGATAGGAAAGTTCCTTACCACAGCATTACTTCTCTCAATATTTTTTTATTGATTAAATTTATTGGATGCTCAAAATCAATCAATTTCTAGGAGCACTTCAGAGAGTACTAAAGTATAATACTGAAATTTGTATGTTACTGCAAACCCAATATGAAATACAGTATCAGGAAATTTTTGTACATACTGAAAGTCACAGAAATTGTTTATCTTTGTTATCTGAATTTTTAATTACCTAGGATAATAGTTTGTTCAAAAAATTCAGCAGTTTTAAAATCCAGGCATGATAAATAACTGTAAGACCAATGCCTTATTGCAGTACTTCTTATGCATGTGTAGTCAATTATAATTTTGATTGGCTTATGATGCAACTATTTTTCACTTTGTTCACATTTAACGAAGGAAGAAATTTAATCCTAGATAGCGGAATAGTACTGGCAATTATAAAGAGCTTTGAAATGATTCCTCTCCCTCAAATACCCAGCAATGGACACAGAGCCACTAGTCAAAGCAGTGGTTCTGAGAAGGAACTGAATTACATCGGAGACAATCACAGCTGATGGACCAAGGGATCAGCAAAGAGTCCAACTACCCCCCCAACTAAGCAACCTCTAGATACCGCTCCTAAGCTCTGAATGCTGTCTAGGAAATGAAAATTGCATCCGCTTCTATGCAGCACACTTCATTTTTATTTTAGCTAACAAAAGATGAAGAAGGTGACAGAGGAGGAAGAGGAGGGAAGGATGTGAATTCTCACTACTGAACACATCCATGTTGGCATCTCATATAAACAAATGTTTCTGTCACTTAAAAAAACACCTCCTTGGGTGCCTTAATCTTTCAATACCATCCAAAAACATAACCACTATTCTGATTTCTAAAAGATTAGTTTTTCCCTGTTTTTGCCTTTATATAAAACAGGAAGATTGAATACAGTTTTTTGGTTGGCTTCTGTTACTCATTACTGTGTTCATACGATTCAAGGTTATTGCTACATATAATAGATCTTTCAATCTCTTTGTTATAAGTTATTCTATTATATAGATATACCACATTTAATTTTCTAATCTACTGTTGAGATCTTTTCTGATTATTGCAAGTAATATTGCTGTGAAGATAGGATATTTTAGAAGACTCCTCAATTTTAATTTTGGAATTTTCTTGGAGTACATGCCTGGAGTGGCATTCGTAGTCTTTTGAGCATGCGTATGTTCAATTTTAGTGATTATTAACAAACAGTTATTCAAAGCATTTATAATCCCAGCAGCAGAGT
The DNA here is from genome assembly GCA_963574655.1 of Perodicticus potto. Taxonomy (NCBI): domain Eukaryota; kingdom Metazoa; phylum Chordata; class Mammalia; order Primates; family Lorisidae; genus Perodicticus; species Perodicticus potto. The sequence continues at coordinate 9,068 of CAUYRH010072787.1, forward strand.
ATGAGAATTTGGGTTTTTATACATTAGCAACATTAGAATTTACAATCTATTTTTTTAAGTTTTGCCTTCTTAGTAGGTGTTGCTAGCACATATAATTTTAATTTGCATTTCTTTGGTGACTATATAATTCAGAGTTTCTACTTATGTTATTTAGACACTTTAATATCCTCTTATGTGAAATGTTTTTTAAGGACCACATACTTAGCTTTCTATGGTATTTTTCTCTCTTTGGCTTACTGATTTGTGGGAGTTTTTAAAAATATACTCTGGATAGTAGTCTAAATAAATACACTTTACTATGTTTAATTTTTCATAAGTTTGTATTTTCTTTTGTTTTGTCCTACAGATGTTCCCCAATTGAATATGGTTAAATGTCACAAAACATGAGTTTTCCACTAACACTCTGCAGAATATAGAAATAAACATTGAAAGAATATCTTATCTGTGCACTTATCCTAATTTAACTTTTTTTTTTTTTTTTTGCATTTTTTACCTTCATCAATTGAAATTGTATTATACTTGTCTTGGTTTCCTCTCTTCAATTCTCCTTTAAATCTCAGAAAATTTTCCAGATATTTTCTCTTATTTCTAGGTCTTTTTCTGAGGCCTCAAAAAAAATCATTTGTGAAAAATCACCTTGAACCTGTTACCTTTTTGTATTTAAATATCTTCTTGAAATAATGAAAGAAAAATGTTAACTTGGCATATGTCTTTTAAAAATGAGAAAATTCACAAACTACAGAATTAAATAGTATAATAAATTCTCTAATCTTTTTATTAAAATAATTTCTATAGAAATCAAATAATAATGTCATTTTAAAACAATAAAAATTGTATTATATTCTGAGGAATAAATCCATTATACCTTTGTCTATCTAGACCCCTTCACAAATAGAACCCTCTTTATAAGAATAAAGTACATGTATCTCATAACTGATGATTTTAATGACGCTAATTATTTTTATAAAGTTAAAGTTTGTATTTCTGTGCATTAGTCATTAGATATTTCTTTTCTTTTTTTATTCCATTCAAAAGACTATTATGAGATCTGAAATTCTTTATTATTTATTTGAAGTTGTTGGACTTTGTAAATGAACAACCACTGGCTTTCCAAGATCCATAAATAATTCCATTTGCTGTATTGAAATTCTTTCAACCCCCTCAGCCAAACTGTGCTCCTTCAACACATTTCAACATATATCTCAGTGAGTCTGTGAGCATACTCCTCTCCCTCACTTAAATTACGACACATGGGTGGTTTATATCCTCCACTTTCCTTCTTTATTTTTTCTTTCATTCCCAGTCAGTAAGCTGAAAGAGCCATGTGGCCCTAAATGATTTGGGCTTTTAGACAAATTGCTCCATGGTACTGGCACCATCAGATACAGAATCTGTTGCTTTAAATGCTTTGGAAACATTGGTCAAACTACACTTGAGTAGTATGATTGAGAAACAGAGGGGACTATTTCTAGGGTTAATCTTTGGATCTCAAATGCCTGCATTTGAATGGTGCAAGATTCATTTGCATGGAATGAATACTATTCATTCAAAATAGTAGTTTGTACTTTGGAGAGCTTTATTGTTTAAAAAAACAAACCAAAGAGAAGTCATGTGGTAAAAAGAAATTATAGTAAAAAATAAAAGAAACCCTTGAAGTATTTTCATTAAACATAAAAATGAAAATAAGAAAGCCTACCATTACTGTTATCATTTAGCAATTTTTGTAAAAGTCATTGTTGATTCAGGTTAAAAAATAGTGGAGAAGAGAAAACAAAAGTACAAGGATTTATATAAATTTAAATGCATTAACTTAGTATATTTCCTTATAAAGCAAAAGAAAACTAGTGAAATTATTTGGAGAAACTAATTTCATAAAAATCAATAATGTATAAAGAGTATACTGAAAATATATGAAATATAAGACATTTAAACAAAATTTACTTACAGAAGCAAATAATCTATCCTTCTTATAAAGATTAATTTATAGGTTAGCATGAGATTATTGATGAGGGCAAATGTATAACCTCATTACAAGAAATATCTAAAATAATTAATAAATTTTAAAATGTTAATAAATCATTGTAATATCATAGAATATTATTAATGGATGTAAAATACTTAAATCTATATCAATTAAGGCTGGGAATTATTAGTATTATTGGAATGAATAGTAAATAATTGAACAAAATGGTATAAGAGTGTGTATGCATGTGTGAATTTTCTCTTTTAAAACTTTTTATCAGAGTGTGTAGATGCATGTGTATTTTTTCTCCTTTAAAATTTTTTTATCAAAATAACTATGAGATATCATGTCACTCAATTAAAATGGCTTTTATCAAAAAGACAGCATTTCAAAAAGACAGCATAATAAATAGGGTATTTAGTATATCGAAAAGATATCTTCACCCCCTTGTTTATGGCAGTGCTAATCACAACAGCAAAGTTTTGAATCATTCTAAGTGTCTAGCAATGGATAAATGAATAAAGAAATTGTGGTGCTATGTACAATCCTCTCAGTACACACAGAAAAGGCATTCAACAAAATTTAGCCTCTCTTTCTGACAAGAACACTTAAGAAAATAAGGATAGGACATTTCTTAAACTTGGTAGAGGCCATCTACAACAAACCCATAGGGAATATCATGCTGAATAGAGTAAAACTGAGAGCTTTTCTACTTAGACCTGGAACCAGATAAGGATGTTCACTATCACCACTGTTATTCAACCTATTCAACGTAGTGTTAGAAGATGTAACTAAGCAATCAGCAAGTCAAGTGTATTCACATGGGAACAAAGAAGGTTAAACTCTTTCTCTTTGATGATGATCTGATTTTATACTTAGAAAACTTCAAGGACTCAACCATTAGACTCCTGGAAGTGACCAAGGAATACAGTAAAGTCTCAGGACACAAAATCTATGTCCACAAATCAGTAGCTTTCATATATGCCAATAACAGTCAAGCTGATAATCATATCAAAGACACAGTATGATTTAC
>CAUYRH010072788.1:0-37036 GCA_963574655.1 Perodicticus potto
TTCTTTCTCAAGAATGAGAAGCTGAAGAAAATGCTATGAGGGCTATCTCTCACAGTACGATCAAAATGTTTCTGATTGTATATGAAGCACATTCTGCCCTATGATTGCACCAATGTACACAATTATGATTTAATAAAATTAAATTTTTTAATTAAAATAAATTTTATTTTTTTAAATAATTTTATTAAATCATAATTGTGTACATTGGTTCAATCATGGGGCACAATGTGCTGACTTCTTAATAATGATTTTCTCTGATACAATCGTATTTAGTTATTGTTGAGACGAGGATATGTGTTTTAGTAATAACAGTGTCAAATACATTCATGAGTACTGTTTATTTTTTAGGGTAAAATAACCATTTTAAATGTGTTGTCTCTTACTGTCCTTCATAGTGCCATGGTTTCCAAAGTCTGTAAATGTTAATAATAGCAGTGTGGAAAATAATATGTTATTTTTGATGCGAGTTGGAAAAACCTCCTTGGAGGAAGTTGTGCAGTAAATCAATTGTCAAGTCGTGTTTTCTACCAGCACATCTCACTTTATATTACAAATGAAAAGGCCTGAAGACTATCTTATGGCTAAAGCTTTCAATCTCAATTCTGATCTTGTCCCCGAACTGAAGGCTTACTTACAAACGTTCTGTTTCCCAAAGATATATCAGAGAATACCGTAAATGCTATGACACTTTATGGGTGGTGTAATGATCTTCCTAAACCAGACCTCTGAAAATTTGGTTGGGGGCAGAATGAATGATCTCTATCAAAATAGCAGCTGAATGTCATGAATTTTGCTGCTGGGTCTTATTTTTGAAGCCAGGAACTGTTTTGCCAACGATCTACTTTTAAGCTACAGGACCTGTGGTTTAATTGCAAATTTGACTGAAAATATGTCTGTTATTTGACTCACATACTCAGACTGAGGCACCCAGGAAACTTCAACATTACTGCGTGTTCCTGATGTGTAAAATCACTCTCTGATAGTATACAACACGGCTTTTTCATTTGAAAACTGAACCAGCAACCTGACGTATTGTCATTAAGAGATAGCTACGTATCAGTCTTTAGTTTTCTACAGTTCTATATTAATTTTCCTGCATACAAGGCAATGCCTGTGAAAATAATGTCTAAAGGAATATTTTCTATAATTAAAGGTTCTGCTTAGCTATTTCAAACTACAGGAAAAAAATAACCTTGGATCTATTTCATCTATATCATTTCATCTTTAGAAATGATAGTAATATAGATGAGTATTATAGGCACAAAATTTGTGGTACATTTTTCAAAGTTTAAAAGAAGTCTTAAAATAAGTGAAGTTATTTGTGTTTAACTTGAACGTTTCCTTCAAAATAAATAAGAAATCACAGATCAATAAAGGTAAAGAGAATTGTACCAATAAAGATTGGTCTCAAGAAATTAGTGTGCAAAAAAAAAAAGAAATTGGCATAAAGACGAAGAAGTAGAATAATTTTCTAGGATAAACAAAAAATGCTTATCGAGGCATATAAGGAGAACATATTAGATTTTATAAGTATTTTAAGCATTACATTTATTGGCAACTTGATACAGCGTGATATATTCAGGAAGCATTCAATAAATGTTAATTAACAATGATTAGATAAAATCCTGCCAAACATTCCCCTTGTACACAAAAGATAAGTGAGTGACCTGAACAGAGACGGGAACATGTTTCTTGTCCATTGCTGTTAATTTGTCATCCTTACAATCTTGATAATCTCTATGGGTTATTTCCATTGATGAGTTAATTAATTAATGTTTATCTTCTGAGTTTAGTAATAGCCTGGGTAATCCCATTTATCCCCACGTTGATCAGCATGAATGAATAAAAGTGATGAGCATTTCCCTGTAAGTGAAGAGTGAATTAAGTGCTGGCTAAGATAAGACAAGTTCATTACAAACTGCCAGCACTTGAGGGTTACTGTAGCTTAATAACTAACATCGTATGTCGCTTTTTGTATTTGTCACTTGTTTTATCAAAGTGCTTCATCATCATATCCCTTTCGACACACTGAAATGAGTCACCAACACAGAGTTTTAGATTAAGAAACCTAGTTAAGTTGTTCTGTCATGTTCAGAACAATAAAATAAGTGTCATTGCCAACCTGAGCCTGTTTTAAATGACAACTGATTAGCTTTCTAGACCATGTTCTGCTATATTGTTTGGATGAAGACCAAGTATTATCATAGTAAATTCTCCTCTTCCACATCAATAGTATCCATGATTGTTGGAAGACAAAGGGGAAGAACTAGCCAAAATTAAAATATTTGTTGTGGGGAAAAATTTTAACAAGCCTAAACCCATATTAATCTGAAGGATTGCCTACTCTGACATGTCCTTCCTTCCCCTTGACTAAAGGCTTGACTACAGCCCTGTGATCTTACCTATCGACTAGAGGATTAGGACTCTGAACCCAACATCTGTGGACAGACAAACCACAGCACTGAAAGATGAGTCACCAGGACTGAGCTAGTGACACATGCCCTTGGCTTGATGGATAGCACCCATGAGCCTTTGATTACTGACTCTTTAGCCCTTGCCCTGACAAATAAATGTTTTGCTTCGTAGCTCTTCCTAACTCCATTCTGGTTTCCAAATTTTCACTGAATCAAGACCAAGACTGATGGCCTTATGGTTCACAACATTCTGCTTTCAGCCTCTCAGTCACACTTCTCATCTGTTTCTGTAGGGTTTCAAGGCAGCTGTCTGCCTCCTAAAGTGCTGGAGTTTCAGGTAACTGCCTGGGTCCTTGGTTTCTGGAGTGTCCTTGGTAGAGAAGTGAAAAGACACTCCAAAGTAAAGCAAGCATAGAGCAGAGTGTATTGAAGAAGAGCAAAATAGGTTTACAGAGCAAGATACAGATTTATAAAGCAAATACATTTTCCATAGACAGCAAATGGACCCCTGTTGCTGGGAAAAGGAAAAATTCAAAGGTCATGATCACTGATTCTCTTTTATACTGTCTGAATCAGGCCTGTCTTGAGGTTAAGAAGTCAGCTTGAAACCTGAGTGTTACTGTGCATGCAGACATCCCATGAGGCTTTCTGAGAACCCATTGGAGGGTGTGGACTGCACTACAGACTTAAGCTAATGACATGATAATTAGTCTTAAGGCTGTTCTAGGTCACATATAAGACTCTGTTGACCTATTGTTGGGCTACATAGAGAGTCTTGTATATCTTTTTTCCAGTTGGCATGCCAAATTCTTATTGGTAGATTAGTAGGATATTCCCTCCTTTCCATAAGTGAGCAATCACTTGGGACAAAAATTGGGTGGAAAGCACCAAGATGGCGGCCTGTGCCCCCACCCTTGTCTTCTTCTTCCAGGAGAGGTGGGATTTCAAGCTAGCTATCTAACATCTCTACTAAGAACATCATTTGGTACTTGGTATTTTCTTTATATCTTGGGTTTCCAGATTTTTTTTTATAACTTCTAAATATTACTTCCACTATCACTACCACAGCTATTAGTAATAAATGTTTGTTCGATGCATGTAATCTTCACCTAATGTTTCTAATTACTTCATATACCTCAGTTGATAAGCTTCTGACAAAAGGCCTAGAATCAGAGTGTTTCTTTACTCAAAGTTAAAGAAAAATAGTTTCAGAGAATTAAGGAACTTGTTCAAATTTGCGCAGCTAGGAACTGACATAGCATTTATTTGAACCAAGGTGGGCCTGACTCGTTAGAATTTGGAAGACAGGGTCTCTGTATCTAGTCTATCTAGTCCCTGTATCTTTGTATTCCAGTCACTCAACATAATCCATTATACATGGGAATGTTCTTCAAGCTGACAATGATCATGTCACTAAGTTGCATGGCTTTGCATGGCCTTGCCTTAACTCTCAGGTTTCTAAGTATTTCTAAGTTACATTTGTATTTCTTTGAAGGATTATTTTCCCCATTCAAACACGTATTCTAATCTTCATATGTTGGATCACTTATAACTAATGACTCCTCCTGACCATATTAGCTGTCTTTTGGCTCCACGTGTGCTTTTTATTCTTCCCCAATCAAAGTATTTTATTAAAGCTACGTGAGGTGTGATCAACAGCTGATGAATAACTTCAAAGGAAAGTGTCTAAAATCAGATGCCTGTGGGGCCAAGGAAGAGTAGTCCTGAGTGGAAGGAATTTTTATTTCCGTAATGTGTTCTCTTTGGCTTATTCCCATTGATAATGAAAAATTGAATATATTGATGACATATATTGATGAGGGTGTGGACTGCACTACAGACTTAAGCTAATGACATGATAATTAGTCTTCAGTCTTAAAATTAAGTTTCTTATCATTCTCCTGTGTTTACTATTTATATGGCTTTTGGAATTAAATTCCCAAATAAGTTTTAACTTTTCAAATTTGGTGATATATTTTCTCTATCATACGTATATGTACTTCTATAGTAATTATGTATTTCTCTAAGTGAGGAGAGAGAAATAAACACTGACTTTTAGATTTTATTTCTTGGTTCAATACATTTTTCACAAAAAAAATGATGCTTGTTGGCTTGAAAATTTTTTAAATGTATATGGAGCATAAATTTATTTCTGGAAAATGCCACACCTTACACAAATTCGCAGGCACTTTCAAAATTCTCTTAATAAAATAGATGAGGTGAATTTTTTTAGATGTGCTGGGGGATTGGACGATTTGTTGTTTTCCTCAAGTTAAGTGTATAATTTAGGAGGAAGTCAACATAAGCCACAAACAAGTTGAATCAACATACAGTTAAGCTTGGAAAAATGTGTTAGCATCCAAATTTTATTAATGCCAGCATAGAGAACAATCTTTCCCTTGTCACCTATAAACATTATTACAATAGCAGCAAGTTAAGTGCTACATATTTTGTCTTTGTTTTTCATTTTAGAAAAATGATGTCCTGGAATGCACATGTGCTATGTATAATATTCCTGTGATGTAAAATTATCCCAAGAAACCTTATTTATTTTCACAAAGAGAAAGCACTGAGTTATCTCTTCTATAAAGGCTCAATGGTGTAAACCATCACTATTAATTTAACTCTTTGCACTATTTCTATGATAACTGTTTATTTGAGGATAGGTACACACATTTTCGACCACTAGGCTTGATGAAACATTAAAATTCAAAAAATAAAATTAAAAAAACTATTTTATATTTATGCATTCATGAACACAATTGCTATAAATCATATAAAAACAAGAGGTTAGCATTAGAATTAGGTTCAATGTACAAATAATTCAATACCAATGTGATACTTTAGCCAAATGTGGAAATGCATCGTTTAAGAAATAGAACAAAAATGAGCAAATTAGGTGCATTATGTCACTTGCATTTTCTAAATCAGTGTCTAGAGAATTGTTGCTCTAGAACATGTTTTGTGCCACATATCTGCTCTGTTAGAAATGTGAGTTTATTTCCCTTTACTAAAAGTTACACTCACCAACCTTTTTTTCTTTCATGATATTATTTTTATTGGTATCATTCTGTCTTTTTGTATTATAATATTTACCATAATTTACAAATGAATTAGAAGGCTTCCTTTCTTCTCTTCTTTACCGACTTTTTCATTTAATGTAGTTTTCTCAAGTCTCAGAGCCTTCCCTTATTGTCACGTTTTCATTTTATATTTAGGAAGGATAAATCCATCCAAATTTACTTTTATTTAGACTCTTAATAAAACATGAATTATCTGTGTAAGGCAGAAATGTTAAAGAAAGAAAATAGCGCTAAGAAATCTCTAGTCTTAGGGCTCACATCAGCTTAGCCTCAGGCAACTAAACTGTCACATCTGTCATATCAGTTTCAGCTTTAACTAAAGTGAAGGCATGTTACAAAATGGAAACTATAATTTTTTAAATATATCATAGCTTTAGTTCATTCATAATTGAACATATCAAGTTTTATTTCATGAACAAGATTGACTTTTTAATGACAGTTATACATACATAGTATATTTGAAGTTTATTTTTCTGTATGAGTATTTTGTGCCTAAGCATACAAAAATAAATCTTTCCTAATATCATTCTTTTAACTCTCAGCATGATACACTAATAGAAATGAAGCATTTTTAATATTGTTAAAGGAAGGAATAATTCAGCCAAACATGTTTAGTTTAATCATTGTTTATTCCTCCCCTCCCCTCCTCTCCCCTCCGCTCCCCTCCTCTCCCCTCCGCTCCCCTCCCCTCCCCTCCCCTTCCCTTCCCTTCCCTTCCCTTCCCTTCCTTTCCCTTCCCTCCCGTCCCACTGCTCCCCCGCCTTGTCTTTTCTTTTCTTGTCCTGTCTTGTCTTTGAGATGGGGTCTCTCTCTGCTGCCCAGGCTGGGGGGCAATGGCAGGCTCATAGATCACTATAGCCTCTAATTCCTGGGCTCAAGAGATCCTCCCACTTCAGCCTTCAGAGCTACTAGGTCTACATGCAAGCTGCCACACCTGGCTAATATGTTTTTCTCGTTTTTTCATAGGAATAGGGTTTTGCTATGTTGTCCAAGATGGTTTTGAATTCCTAGCTTCAAGTGATCCACCCACCTTGGCCTCCCAAAGCTGATGAGATTACTGGTGTGAGCCACTGTGCTCAGTCCATTTTTTACTCTTTATGGATTGGGATGGCACCTGTGGCTCAAAGGTGTAGGGTGCCAGCCCCATATACCATATAGGTAGTGGGTTCAAACCCGGCCCCAGCCAAAAACTGAAAAAAAAAGAAAATACTCTTAATGGACTGGATCAAAATTAATGACTGAGAATGGATAGCCACAAAGTTTTTACCAAATGGAATTTGTTGCTTAATTTCCATTAACATGTTTTCCCACTAAGTCTATCTATATAGACTAATTTGACAAAATAATGATTCTCTAAATCCTATCTATTCCTCTGGATTCATAGGTGAGCAACTCTAAGGCAGATTGACAGATTTGAATGGGATTGATTGAAGGCTATAAAATAAAGCTTGACCTACTATAGCATTAAATAATATTCATTAGCTCAGTTATTAAACTTCTATAACTGATCACAATTAATTCCATAAACAAAGTGGATACTATCCACTACATTAATGTGGAGTCAAAGTGGGAGAGTTATTTGTGGTGTGATTGTATGAGCTGGTAAGAGGGAAAAACAATTCCTAGAAAGAAGTAACTGGCTCAAGTGTAGGTATTGAATATCATCACAGATGTATATTTAATAAAAATTTCAATGATCACATGATGCACTGCATGATAGTTATAAACTGAAATATTAATTTATTGGAAATCTATACTGGTATTTATTTTAGGACTTTTTGTAGCATTAATAATTGTAATATGTTGGGTGTCTTAATCTGCATTCAAGGTAACATTTTTTTGTCCATTACAAAAATATACAAACCCACACACATTTGTACATACATGTAGATGAATATGTATTTTGGCATTTTATTTTTCAAAACATTTTTTTGATCTCTAGAAGCCTCATTCCAATAAGATTGTGGTGATCCTGGAAATGGAAGCATTCAAACAGAATTCATATGTCATCTATTCCAAAATTGTGTTCTTTGTTGGAATACTGGAAGACTTATCATTATGCATGTTAGCGTTTTAATTCATATATCTAATTTCAGTTTTATTAACACATACTTGACAAATAAAATTAAACGTATTTAGGAAGCATACAATATGATGTTTTTCTATACATACACATTGTGAAATGATTACCACAATTAAGCTGATTAACATATTTCTTACTCGATACCGCATTTACCTTTATGTCTGTGTAAGTGTGTTTGTGGCAGTGTGGTGAGAACACTTAACATCAACTCTCTTAGTCAATGTCAAGTGTACAGTATAACCTTATTAACTACGGTCATCTTGCTGTACAGTAGATCTTTAGGATCAGTTGATTTTTTGTACCCTTTGGCCAATGTCTTCCCATTTCCACCACCACTCAGTCCCTGGCAACTGCCATTCTACTTTCTGCTTTTCCTGCTATCAACTAACCTCTTAAACATCACATAAACATTTATCTGTTTTCCAAAACTAAAGCTCTGTGTTCTAAAAGGCTTATTTTGTAAATTTCCTTATAAATATGTTTAATGGTTGAAATTTTAGTGCTGAAATGTAATTTTAAATATCTTTAGTGCTCCATAATCTCCACATTTTCCCCTTGCAATGTTGTTTTTTTTCCTTATGTGAGCCTCTTTGTTTAAAAATGTACTTATTCATGAAAATCATAAAAATTTAACTTTCTTTTTATTATTAAACTGTGTATAAGTCTATGTTGCTGTTTGAAAATTAAACATAATAAATACAAAAGGAAATAAAATGAAATACTTTCTTGGCAGCCCAGCTTTCCAGTTAAGGACATGTTCTTCTTGAGAATCAGATCTGGACACTCATGCTTTTCTCAGACTCCTGACCTTGGGCAAATGAGTCATCTTACTGAATGTTAGTTTCTTCTCTTGAAAAAAAGGAGTAACAAAACCTGTATCATGAGAAAGGAAATTCTCATGAAAACTTTGGCTATTTTTCCTGTGTTACTATTTACCATTATGCTTCAACACAGGTTACTAAAGAATATAAAATTCAACTCAGAAAAGCCTAGGAAATTATTTTATTACTAAAAAAAATTGAACAGTATCAATAATAATGAGCAACAGCAAATTCTGTCATTAATGAATCTTTGTGGTGCTGCCTCAAAATAATATAATCTGATGCTGACCAGAAATATTCAAGTCAAACTAAAAGACAATCATAGTATTAAGAATTTTTCAATTCCTTAACTCCTGCTAAAATAATTTCAAGTACTGGGTGGCCTAAAGGTTGGCGACATGTATATATGTGTACATATGTATGTGTGTATATATGGACATAAACGTGTGTGTGTGTGTGTGTGTATATATATATATACACACACACACATATATATATATCACACACTTGTATATTTACATACTCATACATATAAAAATAAATACTCTATTGTTGATCACAGTAGCCATGATGTAAAAATCTGGGCAAGGGGAAAGCTTACAGCACAACTCAATCCAGAAGAGGTTCACCCTCTGAACCTAATGCTGTTCTCCATATAAATGTGACATTTTGATGCAGGTATCAAATCTGTAAATATCTCTGGTTTTTATTTCTTATTAATGTTCATATCGGTATGTCAGGCAAAATGTAACTTAAAAACAAAACTTTATAGAAATGTAAAATATATCAGGAGGAATAAAAAGGGCTATAATTTCCTATGCCCATCGGAAATATATGTACAAATCTTTATAAAAAGAATTTTCAAAACATGGAAAAGTGTAGAAAATAGTTTGTCAGTGTGTGAGATTCATTTCCATTTTACCTGTATTTTTTAAGTCTGCACGAGAGCCTTGCTGTATATAACAAAACAGCTTCATTGTGAGGGTAGGGCAGCACATTTTGCCAATTCAGCACTTGTTTGACAGAACAAATAAGTTTGCTTTTGAAAGTCTCCTCTTGATTTATCAAGAACACTTAAATTGTTTCCTTTTGTGGAACTTCCGATTAATCAAGCCAGTATTTTCAAGCTGGCCTTCAAATGTTTTTCTCTGTTTTTCCCTCAACTGTAGTTACTTACTGGCAATTCTTGGTCTTTTGAGAGGTTGCCGTAAAACAATGCAGAGGTTGTGTATAATGGGTTCAGACTGCTGGTACGTTCCAGCTCATCCTTTTCACAGCCTTTGAAAAGCTTAACATCCCAGGTTTTATCAATGGTGCATATTAGTTTTAATCACAATTATGTCCTGGGAAGCTTTGTAAAATTAAAGAAAGAAGGGAACAGAATGACACCGTTTTTTACGCAGGACCTCTTGTCGGCTTCTGTCTCATTATGTTAGCAATCTGCCAAGAGAATGAAGTCAGATCTCGAGAGCAGACTGGATTGATTTACTTTACGGGCCTTTCTACCCAGCCTAATTATTGCATTACAAATAGCGATTCTTTCACCCCATGAAGGAGCAGTTTGATTAGTGTCTGCAATACAGGTGCCAGGGTCTGCTATGGTAGGTGCATGTTAACTAGCTCCCTGCAACACAGTCACCGGGCCCTAGCAGCTCTGGAAATGGAACAGATGCCTTGTTGCACTTGTTTCCGAGGTCTCTGAATTGACACATTTAGGACACTTACAGAGAAAGTTGTATGACATATTTAGTGTTAGGTAACAGTAGTCACACTCTACAGGATGGTCCCTGAAAACAAAACAAAACACACACATCGGCCTAACATAGAGTCTCACTATCAACTTTATTTCTGATACACAGTTAAATATTTTAAATCTTCTTTTATGGAAGACTCAGTATAGTATTGCTAATTGCGAACTATAGTTGCCTTTTGTAGTAGGTTGCTGTGACTGTCATAACAAATTACCACCAACCAGGTGTCTACAAAACAGAAACGTACTTCTTCAAAATTCTGAGGGCAGAAGTCCAAAATCAAGGGCTTAACTCCCCCGGAAGCTAGAGGCAAGGAGTATCTTTTATTTCTCTGTCTTAGTTTCTGACGTCTGTGGCGATGCTGGGTGTTCCTCCAAGTGCAGCAGCAGCATTCTAAGGTGTGCTTCTTCTTTTCTATGTTCATGTTGCCTGTTTTTTTTCCTGCATCTCTCCCTTATGTGATTCTTACATAGACAAAGACGTTTGTCATTGAATTTGGGATAATGAAGCGTGACCGTATCTGAAGGTATTTATCTCAGTTTTATCTGCAATGATACGTTTTCTAAATATTGTCACACTCACAGGTCCTGAGGACTAGGGCGTGGGCATGTTTGAGAATCACCATTCAATCTGGTCCATCACAGACACGCCGATTGTCCGTGCATTTAGTGTTTTGTCATATATTTGCTAGTTTTGAAACAATTACTCTCTATCATATTAATTAAAAACCCACTCTAAAGCAAAAATCATTTCTCATTAAAAAAATGATTTGAGAAAAAAATAGCATTCATCAGTCAAAATAGCAGAAAATATTTTTCTTTAAAGGGAGTTTTACCTATGGAAAGAATAGCACTATCTCTGTGTGAAATAAAAAGGGAATGAGTTGCTCCAAATTAAAAAAAAATTCAAATACAAGCAATGGTTCTCAGTCATGGGAAATTTCGTCCTTCCCACCCACTCTTTAGGGGACATTTAAAATATATACGGTTAAAATATATATGTATATATATGTATTTTATGTACATCAACTAGTTTAACCTTCACTTATTATTAATTAATTATTTTTATTTTGAGATAGTCTCACTCTGTGGCCTGGGGTACAGTTCACTGCTTTCATCATAGCTCACTGTAACCTCAATCTCCAGGCCTCAAGCAAATCTCCTGTCTCAGCCTCCACAGTGGGTGGAACCACAAGTGTACCACAATATCTGGCAAAATTTTGGCATTTTGTTGAGATAGGGTCTCGTTCTTGCTTAGGCTGGTCTGCAACTCCTGACCTTAAGTGATCCTCCCACCTTGGCCTCCCAGTATGAGGATTACAAGTGTGAGCCACTGCACCTGGCCTCTTTTTACCATTTTTAGTATAATTCATTGCCATGAAGTTCATTCATATTGTTTTGCAATCCTCACCACCATTCATCTCTAGAAATTTCTCACTTTCCAAACTAGAACTCAATACCCATTGATCAATAATTTTGCATTTTTCCTTTCATAAAGACTCTAATGACTGTCATTCTTGTCTTCTTGTCACTGTTTCTATGAATCTGACTGTGCTACGTACCTCATATTAGTGTAATTATACAGGATTTGCCGTTTTGTATCTGGCTTATTTCACTTAGCATAATGTCTTCATGTTCATTCACATTTAGTATGCATCAGAATCTCATTACTTTTGAGACAGAATAGGACTTTACCTGACAAATACAAATACTGTACATAATCGTATGTACCTTCATATTAACCCATTGAAAGAACAAAGGCTGAAGGAGAATAATATTACATTGTATATCCATATCATATTTTGTTAACCATTCGTCTGAGGATGAACATTTAGATCGTTTCCACTCTTGGGCTATTGTAAGTAATTCTTCCACGAACATTGGTATACATATATCTGTTAAAGTCCTGGCTTTTAATTCTTTTGGGTATCTACCAAGAAATGGAATTTCTGGATTGTATGATAATTCCATGTTTACTTTTTTGATGAACTATCATATTGTAGACACAAATTTCATTGTCATGAGGGGGTGGTGGTGCTGTGGACATCTAGTGGATAAAAGCCAAGAATTCTGCTGAACATCCTATAAAATATAGGACAGCATCCTCCCCCATAAACAAAATATTACATGGTCCAAAATGTGAATAATGTCCCTATTGAGAAAGCTTGCATGAAAGAAGTCTTAAATTAAGAATAATCTTGGTTTCCAGTCGTGGTGGCTCACGCTTCTAATCCCTACACTCTGGGAAGCCAAGGCAGAAGGATAGCTTGAGACCAGAAGTCAAGCCTAGTCTGAGCAATATTGCGAAACCCTGTGTCTACAAATAATAGAAAAATAGCTGAGGATGGTAGCTCTTGATCACAGGAGTTTGAGGTTTCTGCAAACTGCGATTATCCCATTGCCCTCATATCTTGCCAACAAAGTGAGAACCCCATCTCCAAATAATTATTATAATGTTAATAATCTTGGTGATATTACTTTAATTGTTCCAAATATTATAAGATACATGTATGAAGTTTATAAATAATGCTCCATCCATTAGACATTGCATAATATAATTTTTCTTTTCCTATTTGAGATCCTGTCACCTTTATCTAGGATTATAGTTCTATCGTAAGTTCCTAACTGAATCATACTTCCTCTCATTTTTATTTTTGGGGTGAGGCAGTGAGAAGAGAGAATGGAAATTTTAGGAAATGATTTATGACATCGTCCATGAGGACTGCTTATATTAATGTCTTAAAATTATTATTGTCGCTCTCAAGAGAATATCTTAAAAACATCTAATTTTATCTTATTTAATGGACATATTCTTGAAAGATAAGCACACTAGGGCCTTTCAAAATCTTGAAGGAGAAATTTAACAACCAGTGATTAGAAGGAAATTGTTTTCTTTTAGGAAAATAAGTGATTTAAAATCTATATTTTACGTAGAATTTTAGAGATAAAAGCAACTTGAAGTTGTAGAGTATCTATAGGTGCATGGAACTCTATAACTATCACTGCATCGAATGCACAGGACTGTTTCACTGATGGAGAAATTGCTGTTCACTGGTTCCTCAAAAGCATCCTACCAATGGATGGTAAAGCCAAGAGAAAGACTGTCTGTCTCTGTTGGCTAGAAAAACTTGAACTACCATAACCTTCAAGTGCCTTGTTTGGTCTTCATTTTGCAAATAAAAAATTTTAGACTCTAAGAGTTTTAATGAATCCAGAGCTGCCAGGCATACTAGGACCAAGCCCAATTTCAAATGTTGTGTATTGTCTTTGATTTTAATTTAATTTTACTTCAATCCATGAAGTATTAGACTCTCAGTCATCCACTGATAGATCCAGACTAGCAGGCAGGTTTTCTTAGCCCCCGGTCATACTTGCCCCCAGACAGCCAATATAGTTTCTCCAATGTCAGAAGTGGAAGCTTTCATTAGGCCATTTGGTCTACACTTTAGAGTGAAAATAACATGACTGCAAACATTTGACTACATAAGAGTAAAGTTGCGTAACCAGAGCAATTGAGTTTTGCTGCTAGAAAGTTAATTATGTTGCCGAAGAAGACTGATGGTTTGTGTAAACATAAAATAAAATATATATATTGTGTTCAATACTTGATAGATTTGACTTGTAATATGCTCCATAGGTGTGGTTCCACCATTATTGAACCACCCCCCTCCCTTCTTAACACTGTGATTAAGTAAATGAGGTGAAAGCTATGTTAATTACAATATGTAAGCACTCCAATTTGTACAAATAATCAACACGTTGAATCCCACAAAGGCATAAATGTATTCATGATCTATATATATATATGACTTAATAAAAAAATAAAATATATAGTGAGGAAGACCCAGTGAATGAGCAAGCGATAAAGAAGGGGCACAATGCTTCTTCCTACGGAAAAGTTAGAGAACATTTCTTTTGCCTCGCATTGCTATGATTATGGAAATTATTTTAAGATGATTTTCTTATGTTCTTTTTAAGGTAGATGTTATACAAATAAATTAATATTTCAGTTATATTTCTTATTAAAAAGATTAAATACTCTTTAGACAAGTACATCAATAATTTACTGAGAAATTGAGTTATTGTAACATAAATGAATTTTCAGTAATCATTAATTTAGTGCAACTGAAAATTATTTCCCCTTTTTTGGAGCTATACAGTGTAAGAAAATTTACTGTTTTAAAAATGCACAACATTTACATATCAGCTGTAGCATAATTTTAATTGTCAGTGAATTTTAATCAGTGAGTAATGTTCTGCTTTTAAATCATCAAGCTAACATAAGTCCGTGAGTTTATATAACATTCACTATAATAAAGATTTTTTAAAAATCCAAAATAAATAACTAGCTGAATCTATTGTCATTCCTCATGTTCATATTTTATGAGTCATGATAAATGGAACAATTGCATGGCAATGCAGAAAAACATTATCTTCTAATTGCTTCTTAGTATTTATTCTCTGAATGTAAACCATGATATTGATTATTTAACCATTTATGAAAACATTGAAGTGGCCATAACAATATAAAACCAAACTTATCGCCTCATAATTAAGCTAATATTATGTGAAATACATCTGCTCTCACATTCAAACTCAGTTAAGGACATTAAAACTGGAATATTTTTGTATTTACATTGGAATTGGCTAATTAAAAATATTTTATGAAGCAAAAAGTTTTTAAATAATTACCTGCATTAGTCAGATCCCAGTTATCAAAACGAGAACTATGTTGGTGATCTTAACAGGGAGTTGTTAATATTGGGAAATGGTGAAAGAGATATTGAAAGATTAAAAGGACAAAGTGGAAACATTGAAGAAGTATTGAAATGGAAACTGCCATGCTTAGGTCTGGGAAGACACAGGGAATTGGGTCATCAGAAAGAACCTAAAAGCCTGAAAGAGGTAGGTACCCTGTGTAGCTGGCACCAGATCTCTGAGGACAGGGCCTACCTGGCCAGTACTGATATCCCAAGAGCTTCTGGGTCACATTGCCTAGAGACAGAATCCAAACTTGGTTACTCAGATGAGGGGCCTTAGTGGAGTTGGAATTCTAAACAGGTGGCATTAATAGTACATTTTATGAGGCATGATGGTTTTAAGCGTATAGAAAGAAGCTAGGATAATCTAGAATCTGAAAAAAATTGCATCTGGAACCAATTGTCATACCCTGAACAATGCATCATTGCTTGGGTGATGTTGTCAGCAGCTAACAGGAGCTGTCTTTCCTCAGAGGCCTGGGTTTTATTCTCACAGGGGCCCTCTTAAAATGTACTAGCAAGGCAATAGGTAAACAAACACAAACAGCCCCTACCAGCCTGCAAGTTCCCCATATTGGCAGAAGCTGGAAGGCCAACTAGCAAAAAGGAAATATATTTGGACAGTTCAGCCTCTGTACACTAAAGTTGAGAATGAGTAGATTCAGACTGAAACACAGTGTTTAATAACTAGCACAGTATCTATCCCTGATTATTTTGTAAATCAGTAATATGTAAAACAGTAATATGTTTTATGTGCTCAGTATGCAGTCACATCAGATGAACTATTATTATTGACACTTACTCTAAATATCCCAGTCTTGGGAATATGTTAGTTAGATATCAGACCCAGGTTTTACTGAAGCTATTCTTGGAAGAATTTGGATTGAAAATGAATGATATTATAGATTTTAGTTGTCATATTTAGTTATAGAAACTGGAACTAACATATACTGATTCCAGATTTAAATTTATTTCTATATAATACAATTTATTACAAAATATTTATATTTTAGTGATTTAAGAAATACATATTTAATTCATCAAATATTTATTGAGCACCTAAAATGTGCTGGACATTGTCTGAAGTTCAAGATATGTTAAGATGAATGAGAAAAAAACTGTTATATAGTATGATATCATACACATTAATATAAATAAATACACACACACATATATTTACACAATATATTCCTTTTGGCTATTTAACATGCACTCAAATTTCTGCTAAAATATTTGATTAGGGTTGGGCACAGTGGCTCACACCTGTAATCCCAGCATTCTGGGAGGTCGAGGCTGGTGGATTTCTTGAGCTCAGGAGTTCAAGACCAGCCTCAGCAAGAGGCTGAGGCACGAGAATCATTCGAGCTCAAGATTTTGAGGTTGCCGTGAGCTTGACTCCAAGGGTACCCTACCAATGGCAACAAATTGAGATGCTGTCTCAAAAATAAAAATAAAATATAAATAAATGTAAAGATTTGGTTAAAATCATTAGTTAACATGTGGAACCCGCAAATTTTGCAATAATGTTTTTTCCTGTTGGGCCCATGTATTTTAACCTACTGGTACATTTGTTGGAGAGTAACTACAAATTAATGCCTGACATCACCTGAGGGTATCCCTGATACATCAATATAAGCCACCATACTCTCTCGAGGAGTAACTGCAACTTCAGTTGTGTGATAATGTTTTTCCCTTAACTGACCTTATAAATTAACTTGCCTGCAACCCTCACAGTTGGGCTCTGGTATTTTAGTTTGTGTTGATCATCTGACAGCCCCTTAGGCCAGTGCTGTGCACAGCCACTATTAACAAGGTGTTTATGCTTTCGGTAATGCATTTCTTGAAATGACATTATATACATGATGTTATTACAGACGTCCATTATAGAAATTCAGATGAGTTCCTTTCAGCTTTGAGTTGCAATGTCACCCTTAGATAGATGACTTTTTGCATTTATAGAATATTTTTAACTGCTGGTATAAAGGCATTTTGAAACAACAGGACATTAACTAGATTTCTTAGCTGTGATATCCTTATGGGTTTATCCCATACCACTAACCAGCAGGGCTGCTGAATGCCACCTGCAAATTCTACCTTCATTTCTTTATAATATTTTTGTGTATTTCAACCTCATAGTTGTGGGGTAATGTGTGACTGTGTTCTACTCCCTCTTCCAAAACTGTTAGCTGGAACATTGCTATTTGACGTGCAAAGTGTCCTACAGATGGAGCTCAATTTCCCAACCACCATTTCCACTTTGTGTAACTCTTATCAAGAAGAATTAACTGGACTCACCTAATAATACATTTGTCTTTTATTATGTGGATGCATTGCATATTTTTTTTAAGTTGGACAAATTTTATTTTATTTTTTTTTTTTGAGACAGAGTCTCACTTTGTCACCCTCAGCAGAGTGCCATGGCTTTACAGCTCACAGCAACCTCCAGCTCCTGGGCTTAGGCAATTCTCTTGTCTCAGCCTCCTGAGTAGCTGGGACCACAGGAGCCTGCCACAACACCCGGCTATTTTTTTGTTGCAGTTCGGCCGGGGCTGGGTTTGAACCCGCCAGCCTCAGTATATGGGGCCAGCGCCCTGCTCACTGACCCACAGGCACTGCCCCGAGTTGGACAAAATTTGACCCCTTCTCTATAATTGGGAAAAATGGAAAGCCTGCTAAAATAATTCTTATTTGCTCTTGAGGAAACAGCTGACCAAATGCTAGGGAAATCGAATATGTAAACAATTGGCAAATTGTCAAAGAAGAGAAATCTCAGTAAACATCCTGACATTTTTAATTTTAAAAAAATAATGTGTTTAATAAAATCATGAGTTATGACTAATAATTTTATTGCTGAATGTTTATTGATAATTATTATATTCAAGTCACAATGATAGATCGCTTCTTCTAACCCCCTTTTACTCTCTATTCTTATCTGTGGGCTCTGTAAGAATCTTAGGTGGAAGTTTTTTTTCTTACTGTAATCATGTAGAAGGCTTACTGGAAATGACAGTAAAATCTGAGAAATGGCTTATAATGAATGCATACTTGAAGGAGACTTGACAATCTTAAAACTATTCAAAGACTAAAAAATAAGTACAATACGACAGTTTTGGGATATAAGCAGAAACATTTTACTATCTTAGTTACAGGTGAAGGAATTTTCATATTATTCATAAAGAGTATTCAATTATTCATAAAGAGTAATGCATTTTGATAAGATGATGTGGTTGTGTTAAAACCTGGATTAGAATGTACGCCTCCTATCTGGATAAATGCACCTTACAATACGCTATCCAGAATCTTCTCCAAACCTTACATAAGTCCAACACAATGAGCTTGATTTCTTTTGAATTTTCATAATAGGAGTCATTGGTACTACTCATATTACACTCATTGTTTCATATTTAGTTTCTTGCATTATAGACATATTTGTGCATTTATCCTCAAATAGTCAATTTCTTGTTTATGTTACCAAGTGTGCCCAGCACACTACAATGTCATGTTGATATCTGTCTGGTAATACATTCATATACAATGCTACTCTTCTTGATTAGAGATTGTATATAATTGTTTTATAAGTACATCTCTAAAAAATAGTGTGGTGATTGGTATATTTTACAACAAAATTAAAGATAATTCTAAATGTAATTGTAACATCTGTAATATTTAAGTTATATTGTTGTATCATAGTTATGGGTATTTGTGTAAAATAGCAACTTTACTCAAATCAGCTCAAGTGGATTCAACCAAATGGATGGTTATGGCTTAGTTAGGGTTTGTGTTGACTCTCACATTGGCTGCACTGGAAGTCAAATATCTTACAGAACAGAATTCAAATTTCAGAATAGTATTTTCTTTTATACATACCTAGTATTTGAACTTTAATCAATGACTATAGAGTTGACATAAATATATTGTTTCATCTCAGTACTTCCCCTTGAATATCTTATTACAGGTGAAGACTACTAAATGATGTAAAGCCTTTCAAAACCAAATATGATGCTCCCAATCCAACAAAACTTTTACTTTATGTTTCAGTAAAGTATATATAATGATCATGGACATGTCTTCCCTCTGAAATTCCAATGATGATAAAGACATAGTTTTACATTTCCTTCAAGATTAATTAATATCATATTCAAATTTTTAACTTAGAAAATGAATGGAAAATTGACAAAATTACTTCTTGCCATACAGCTGCTCATATCCAATAAACCTTGTTATAGCCTGGACATCATCTAGCCTGGTTGTTATTCATTTATAGTCCAATGTGTAAAATTGTGCATACAATTCGGAAGCACAGTGCTCTCTAGGGGTCAAAATGATCTAGCCCGAGCATTGGATGAAGGACAGTGGATTTTTTCAGATGTATTTTCCAAGTACACCAAATATTGTCTAGATTTATACATGTAGAACAAACATCCTTTCTTTTTTTCCAGTAGAAGATCTTACTTTTACCTTAAAATAAGTCATATTTTCAGCAAAACTAAGATATAATGAACATCTCCTTGGAGATAAAAAAAAAAATAAAAATACGGACCATGATTTTAAATGTTACTATAGCATAAAATTTGAGAACACATTATCGTACTTTTAGTATTTTGTGGCATTCAACACATTTTCACAAACAGAATGCATGCATTTTTCCTCTCATTCCTGTTTCGTCTAAAGAACTCTAATATCCATGAGTGTAGCATATGCAGGTTTATTTTCCCGATGGTGATTATAGTGATTAAGTTTGTTTTTCTTCTGAGCTATCAAGACAGGTATTATAGTAATTTTCAGATGCAAAAGTTTCTAGGTTTAATTTTTTTTCTAGTGCTTACCACATTCAAAGTTTAAATAAGCAGGAAGAATCAGGTATGTTTTCTAAGTTAGTAGTTTTTAATCCTACATCAACAAAACAGAAGAGAATGGATAATCTAACAATACACTGGACCAGATGTTACTTATTAGCATACTTGAAGAACTACATAGTGCAAGAATTCAGTATTTTCTTCTTCTACCTATGTCAATAGAAGTTTGTAGGTCTTGACAGCATTTTAAATTTAGGTAAATGTATGTTTTTTAATTGTAAATCCTTCCTGCTGTATGTCGCAGGCTTACATCCATGACACGCCTGCAGTGGTTTGTGAGGTAGGCCGGAGAACAGCAGTCTTGTTTGCCTCCTGGCCTCACGTGAGAGGGCTCTCTAGGACCCTTATTTCACTCTGATGACAACATACTAAGGTTTGGTTGTGGAAGAAATTTGGGAAAGGAAAATAGGAAAGCTTATTTCTGACTCCGACTTCAACATCTATCAGCTGCAAGCATTTGCCAATTCAGTTTCTCCACCTGTAAAACGATATTTTTTGTAGGTGACCTTAAAATTTCAGTTTAAGTAACTTCTACAAATGCCTTTTCTGACATACTACCTGCGCTCTGGTTACAGACTTTCCTGCTGCTTTCATAGCCTTTTTTCTCCTCTCTACAAAAGCCTGCAATGTGCCTATTAAATACCTGATCTGTAAGTTTCTTGAGAGCAGGAGGTAGGTTAGAGGATTCTTTAAGGCCAATACCATTTGCATAGGTTACATTTGTATTTGTTCAGGGAATAATTGAAGGGTCACTGAAGTCTCTTCCAACTCTGAAAATCTTTCATTCTAGCCTGGATTATTGTGAAGTTTTCTTCCACCTTTAAAATTTGACAATTCTATATTTGCCCCTTTTACACTTAGGTTTTCCTAAGTGACTTATATCACCTACCTGCTATCACGTGATGATGAACTATTTGAATGCAAAAATAACACAATTTTTTTTTGTATTCTGTGAAAGATTTATTATTTGAATACTAAATGTTAAATAACTTAGAGTGCTATGTTCATCCAGAAAGAAAGAATACATAGAGTTTATTTCTGTACTGTTATTTCTAATATGCATAATTTATCCGTGTGCATGAATCACTCTCCCTGGCATATATCTCTACTGTTATTGATGTAGGTTTTATGTGGTCCAATTCTGTAAGCAAGAGCAATAATGCTCATCACATTTGTAGCTGTATTTAATTTTCAAAGGATGGATTTTGTTTAATTGAAAAGATAATACTTAGGATATATCTCGAGGCATAGTCTTTAAAAAAACTAAAAAAAGAAAGAAAAGAAACATTCAATAAAAATCAAGCCTGCGCCCTGCTTTTTCTCCAGTGGATAGTACTGTTTTGTCAACAGCTCCATCTGCAGACCAGGGACAGCTTGTGAATTTTGCTTAGTGATCAGATTCGAAAAGAATGAGCCCTCAGCCTGCAGTTGTCAATTAAAATTTGTTTTGAAAGGCAACACCCGAAGACACCTTTTTGAGGTTAATTTTTTAGCAATGTCAGGTTTTGTATGATTTCTGAGAGGATAGCTGTAGGCTCTGTCAATAGAAATTCATTGAGAGAAAGGGAGGGAAGGGAAGGAAGCAATAACTGTTGCTGAAGGCCAGCAATCAAGCATAATAAACCCTTCAGTCAGCTGTTTAAAATAGTACCCATAAAATTAATGTTTTCTCTCTTTTTTTCCTAAACAAAAAAGATTTCTGTGAACCCTTCCCCCCACTCAGGCAACTTCTAAGCTGTCATGTACTCAGCACCCTTTCCCAAGGGATGGGGGAACAGTTCAGGTCCCACTGCTAGTGCTGTACCTTTAGTAGTTTAAATAATATGTGCTCCTAGAAGTAGTTTTGTCAACAGTGATTCCACTTTGAAGGAGGGGGAGAATTGAGCCATGCTTGAATGTATTTCATATTGGGGGTCTCTAGCCTTGGAACACTAGAGGGCTGTATAAGTCTTTTTTTCAAGTAACCAGTAATGGTGTTAGATTCTCTGAGAAGTGGGGTTCGTATTAGAAATCAAAATCAAATCTCAATATTTGAAACTGCAAACCAAATTCATAAGGATAGCGAGTACTAGTGGTGATGTACATTGGTTTGCATTTCCCTAATAGAGGATATTTCAAAACATAATTGCTGTACTTGAGGACATCTCTTTATTGAACGATTGGTCTTCAATGCAACCTCACCTTAATAGTTAAATGACCATAATTTTTCCCTAATATCCACCATAGGTAATATATTTTCTTGCATAATTAATATGTTCCTAAAGAAACACATCAATTGTATGATACAGAAATAATTGCATGTAGTTACAATAAATTTGTTACTATGTATGCCATATACTTACCATCAGGGCTGGTAGGAAGCTGAAGTGAGGGGATAGCTTAAAAAAATGAAAATATTCAAATGCTAACTAAATGTAAGGTGGCTATATGTATTATTATTATTAATCACTAAGTTTCTATGGTATAATGCCTCTCAGATGGTGGTTTCAGTAGCAATATTAAACTGATTTAGATTAGGTAAATTTGCATTGTGGGTGAAGCAATTGACAAAAACTATATCACAAAGGTACTTTCTCATACTCTTTGAGCTGTAATTCTTTCGTATCACAAATGTTAACTACAAGCTATTACAAGCTTTCCACTTTTACTTTAACTTGGAATGAATATTAACACTTTGTGCACAGTTGTCTCTAAAGTCTCTTCAAAAAAGGAGAAAAACACTTTTACAAGACCCATGAACACATATCCCTAAAGTGGTCTCTATTTATCAGTAAAAAATGAGAAAGAAAAGAGTCGGCATAAAATCAGGGACACATGATCTAAATAATTTGTTCAATTATTACAAAGGTAAGATTACGTGGACGAGAAGGATGAAAGAGACAGGGGTGAAGTCACTGATTTTGAGGCATTTTAGACAGAAAAGGATGAGGCAAAAACCATGGAGTGTATGAGGTTAAGTACACTAATAGTACGGAAGGCAGAACGTGTTAAAAGAGGAAATCACTAAAGAAGAAAATAGTGTGTCTTTGAAAAGCTCAATAAACATGATGGCCTTTGAAAGAAAGGCTTGGGATTTCGGTAACGTTGAAAAGTACAGATGAAGAAAAGACCATTACGGAGAAAGAAAAGCTGGAGACAGTTTCCCAGGCAGGAAAGAACAATACTCATTCACTTCCACAACTTTAACTTGGATTCAAAATGAAGACTTTTGAACTTTATCTTCTAAGAACTATAGTACCGACAATAACCAGCAGGAACATCGTGATCCCTTGAAGAGAATAATTTTACAGCACAAAATGAAAGGTACAAGAGGGAAGCGAGGTCACTTTGAAACTTCACTCAACAATTTAAGTTTGGAAAGAGGTGGTTTCAATAGATAAGGGTGAGAATTAAGTGACTAAAAATAAGAAGGAAGGGATAAAAATGTATGTGGGATAGTTCTGCTCATGTATCTCTCATATTCTTTCAAAACATATTTATTGTGCAAATTCTAGGCACCAAAGTTGTATTTATTTGACATACAATATGATGCCATGTACATAAAGTTCAGGAAGTGCAATTTTCTCTAGTAACAGAGAGCAGATCAGTGGTTGCCCGGGCAGCAGAGGTGAAGGTGGGGAGGGGAGAAAATACAAAAGACACAAGAAAACTGTTGGGGGTTATGGCTTCATTGGTCCATGGATGCATCAAACTTATCAAATGGTCTACTTCAAGTTTGCGTAGTTTATTACATCTCAATTATACCACAAAAATGCTATTAAAGAAAATATTTTGACTCAGCAGAAGAGACAGAGCCTCTGGGCTGAGATTTGCTGCGGTGAGAGCTATGGAAGTTTTCCTCTGCTACCATTAGCGCTGTCAGTCAAGTAGGAGTCAGTGTCACCAGCTGGGAGAGGTGCGGATGGAAACAGGTGCAGAGAGGTCTGTATGAAAGCAAACTCAAGTGCTCGTTTGTGTTGAGTGGGTATGTCGCAGCGCCTATGGCCCTGGTCTCCATCACAGGAGAAAGGAACCAGGCGTGACCTGGATTAGAAGTACAAGCTTGCAGGAGGCAGGCTAATCTTGATTGCAGGGTAGCTCCCAGGAACCTCTGCAGTAGCCTTTTATTGAGACAGTACAAAACAGGGGAGGGGAGTATTAGACAATGACTATGTGCCTAAGGATCGCCATGGGCTCGGGCTCTTTCCTGTGGACAAATTGCCCGATGGTCCTACACCCAGCTGCAAATCACCTTGCTCAGAGGTCGTCTGACTCTTGGCATCCTCTACATGGGTATTGGGCCAGCTGGGACTGGATAGAGTATGTTGTTCCTCCGTCCATTTTTTTTTAATATTTCAATATATTTAGGGGTACAAGTGGTCTTAGTTACATGGATGAACTATATAGTAGTCAGTGCATGGCTTACTTGTAAACCAAATAGTGTACGTTATACCTGACAGGTAATTTTTCATCCTTCCCAACCTCCTCCTTCTGAGTCTCTAATATTCATTCTACAACTTGATACGACCATGCATAGCCACAACTTAGCTTCCACTTATAAGTGAGAACATGCAGTATTTGGTTTTCCATTCCTGAGATATTTCATTTAGGATGATGGCTTCCAGCCATGAAAGTGGCTGCAAGGCATTTGTTCACTGGTTTTCGTGGTTGAGTCATAGTCCATGGTACACATCACTGTATTTTCTTCACCCGCTCCTCAGTTGATGGGCATCCAGGTTGATTTTGTTTATTTACGATGGTGAATTGTGGAGCCCAGGTGTCTTTTTGATAAAATGACTTCTTTTCCTTTAGGTAGATACCCAGTAGTGGGATTGCTAGATTGAATTTTGGGTCTACTTTGGGTTCTTTGTGGAATCTCTATACTATTTTTCATGGAAGATGTATTAATTTACATTTCCACCAACAGTGAATAAGATCCTACCACATCTTTACCAACACTTATTGCTTTTTTAAATTTTTACTGATGGCCTTTCTTGCAGAAGTAAGGTGGTATCTCACTGTGATTTTAAATTTGCATTTCCCTGATATTTGTGATATTGAACATTTTTTAAAGATACTGCCTGAGAAATATATTCTTCTGTCTTCTTTTAAAAATTATCTGTTCATGTCTTTCCCCCAGTTTTTAATAGGCTTTTTTCTTACCTCTTGGTAGGAGTTTCTTGTAGATTCTGGATATTAGACCTTTGCTGGACATGCAGTTTGCAAATATTTTCTTCCATCATGTAGGTTGTCTCTTTAATCCATTAATTGCTTCTTTTGCTTGAAAATACCTCTTAATGTAATTAAATTCCATTTGCTTATTTTTGTTTTAGTTGTGTTTGTCTTTGGGAAGTTAATCAGAAATTCTTAGCTTGGGTCAACATCCAAAAGATGTTTTCCGAGGTTTTCTTCTAGAATTTGTGTGGCTTCTGGTCTGGCACCTAGTCTTCATTCCATCTTGATTTAGTTTTTTTATGTAAAGAGAGATAACGATGCAGATTCATTCTTCTGCATGTGGCTATCTGATTTTCTCAGCATCATTTACTGAATTGAGTGCCATTTCCCAGGGTGTATTTCCATCAGCTTTGTCAAAAATCAAACGATTAAAGGTATGTGGCTTTATTTGGGGGGACCTCTATTCTGTTATGTTCATCTATGTAGACACTTACATTTTATCAGCCAATAGAATATTGAGTATCCAACAGGAAACTGAGCATTCAAGTGTTTAAACATGAAAAGAAGTCAAAACTAGCTAGAGAAAGTTGGGAGAGATTGACAGGGAGTGATGTTTGAACTTAAAAGAGATGCAAAGTCTGAGAACGTGTAAGGACAAAATTAAAGACAGCCATACAAAATATAAGAAAAGCTTCTATGACACAAAGTAAAACAGCAGGGAGTAAGACAAAATAGAAGAACCAATATATCTCAAGGAGACAGAATTTTAAAAAGTGATCATTAACATTTTCAAAAGTTAGAGAACAGAAAATACTTATCTCAAAAACTGAGAGTGAGTCATGGATATTACCGTCTATTCCTGCTTTCTCTCAAAAGAGACAGAGTCAAGTGTATTTTTCAGTTTGGGCATAAAAAAAGCTCAGCTTACTGGAGCTTGTGATTGTCTCACAAGAAGTACTTGTGCTTCGCCCATCCTGTGTTTCATCAGTCACCCACAGATTACTTTGCATTTGCCCAAACTGTATCTGATCCTAATTTATGCAACAAACCTGCATATCTTTTCCTGGGCACAATTTGGATCCCCACTTTTTCTTCAAAGTAGCCTTTATAAAGGTTCCATTCTAGATGTGCCCTTCAACTTTGGACTTGAACCGTACAAATGCAAATGATGTAACCTAATCTTACTTTCCCTTGAATTAGCCGACAAAAGCAACATTCCATTCTGTATTCAGTCTCTTTCTCAGATTTAAATTTAGAAGACATAATTCAAATATTTAAAATCTGTATTTATTGAGAATTTTTCTAAGCTAAGTGATATCTATTTTGCTACTCCTGTGCCCTGCCCAGGAACGTGGCCTTTGAAGAACAATGCCAGGAGAGCAAGAAAGGCCTCTGTAGCACAGTGGTTACGGAGCCAGCCACATGCACCAAGGCTGGCAGGTTCAAACCTGGCCTGGGCCTGCTAAACAACAATGACAAGTGCAACAAAAAATAGCCAGGCATCGTGGCGGGCACCTGTAGTCCCAGCTACTCAGGAGGCTGAAGCTAGAGAATCGCTTAAGCCCAGGAGTTGGAGGTTGCTGTGAGTTGTGACGCCATAGCCCTCTACCGAGGGCTATACAGCGAGACTCTGTCTCAATACAAAAAAGGGGAAAAAAGGGCCTCTGTTCAAATCCTGGATCTGCTGTTTATTAACCACTTATTCACTTGGCCAGTTCCACACTTATTAGCAAATGTGGCAAAGTGGTAAGAAGTAATAAATAATCATACTACCATCTTCCATCCTGATTCACACAGACATAGGAGATAAGATTGATGTATTCTTTATAAAGAATATAAAATATTTACTTTTTCCAATGATTTTCTTTCTTTTTTTTTTTTTTAAGTATCTGAAGAACTTGGGATTAGGTTGTTTTTTTAATCACAAACATTTTATTGAGGTTACAGTTTGACCATGTTGGATGGCCTCTCTCAGTAACTTGAAATAGTGCTGAATTTACAGCAAGCCCTTTAAGTATTAATAAGTAAAAGTATAGCAATTGGTGGGGTAAATCAGAGAAATCACCAATTTTTCAAAGCAAATAAGTAGCAAAATTGTAATAATTAAAAAAGAGTACTTTTACTCAGCTAATTTGTAGGACTCAAGTAAGAAAACAAAGCTGTCATTTATTTTCTTGGACTGTAAGATAAGCCCAGTATTTCTCAGGTATTGCTATGCATAATTTTATCATTTCAAATTATGTATAAGGCATTGTGCCTGTGTGTCAGTTCATTTTGTGTTGCTATAAAGGAAATACCTAATTTGGCTCACAATTCTGCAAGCTGTGCAAGAAGCATGGTGCCTTCATTTGCTTCTGGTGAGGGCTTCAGGGAGCTTCCCATCAGGGTGCGAGGTGAAGGAGTGAGAAAGCAAGGAGGAGTTGCCAGCCTCCTTGAAAAAAAACAGCAGCTCTGCTGTGAACTAATACAGTGAGAATTTACTTATTATCCAGGGAGGAGAAGAACGCCTTTCAGGAGGGATCTGCCCCCATGACTCAGGCACCTCTCCCCGTGGCCCCACCTCCAACACTGGGTTCAATTGTAAGCATGAGCTTTGGAAGGGAAAAACATCTAAACTATGTTAAATCTAAACTGTGTTAACTAGTCATTATAAAAAAAGTTCTAGAACTATTAGTAATAGTACCTCTCCCTGAAAGGTTATGATTTATGGAAGGATGAGAAGTCATAGATTCTTTAAAAATTTAATAGTACTATATAAGCTGGTGCTGTGGCTCACACTTGTAAACTTATCACTCTGGGAGGCCAAGGAGGGTGGATTTCTTGAGCTCAGGAGCTCAAGATCAGCCTGAGAAAAAGCGAGACTCCATCTCCAAAAAGAAAAAAAAGAAAATTAGCTGGGCATGTGTCGCGTACCTGTAGTCCCAGCTACGGGGGAGACTAAGGAAAGATAATCACTTGAGCCCAAGAGTTTGAAACTGCTGTGATGCCATGGCAATCTACTGAGGGGGTAAAAATGAGACTCTGCCTCAAAAAAAAAAAAAATAGTATCGTGCAAAACAATATTGTGTTACTACTTTACAAATAAGTCAATGAGGACCTCCACCGAAAATATCACTGTGGACTACTTTCCTTTAGAGGGAATTTGGGTGTGAAAAAGGGCTTGAATTTGGGTTTGAGAAATGTCTAAAATTTGAGTATGGGGCAGTGATGGTGAAATGTACTTGGTTATCATTACAACATTGAGCAGGGACACACAGTTTAGAGTAAAGATGAAGTGGTTGTTCCGTATGCATACTCTCAGCTTTGAACTTGTGAGTTACCATGTTCTCGATATTAATACTTACTCAGAACCTCCCACCCCTGGTAACTCACCTTCTCCT
Source organism: Perodicticus potto (assembly GCA_963574655.1). NCBI lineage: Eukaryota > Metazoa > Chordata > Mammalia > Primates > Lorisidae > Perodicticus > Perodicticus potto. The sequence goes on from CAUYRH010072788.1 coordinate 28,302, forward strand.
TTATAAAAGCAGAACCATAATAACAATCATATCAGATGGTTGGTGTGAGGATAAAAGAAGTAAACACTTAAACACAGTGCCCACCAACACCCGGTGGGCCAGCTGTAACCGTCCAGATGTGGGCTGTGAATTCATCGCTTGGACCGAAGCACAGGGTTTCTGCAGGAGCAAAATGAAACGGTATAATCCCTGCGGTTTAGTGTTTATCGTGGGGAAGGAGAATTGGGAACATTTGGAAATTTCTCCCAATTTTGCTGTAACTAATACCTGTTTGTTTTTGAAGCCAAAGTCGTATTGGATGGCTCCACTGAGGCCAATGCCTAATGAATGGTGACAAGCATGACTTGTCAGTTAAACCATGTAAATTGACAGTGTGTCTGGACTAAACTGGTCTTAGGCAAATAGTTTGTGTGTGTGCCTGCTGGGCAAAAGGAGAAGAAAAAAGCACAAATGAAAAGAGTCTTTTAGACTTGCCGTCCTTATAGAAGCATCCTCGATTGTGGGTTTTATAAGCTACTCACCTGTGTCATGCCAGGTTGTAACATTGTATTTAAATGACAACTGCCACCACAAGTGGATTTAACAAGGCAGTGGTCCCTAGAGGCACTATAAAATGTTCCCAGCAAACCTCTGCCATTTGTTTCTAACCACTCTGTGGACTAATAAAAGCCAGAGAAAGCAAGAAATAGGGCTGCAATCCCATTCTCTCTGCAGCTGCTCATGTAAGACCGTGCTTTTCCCTGCACCTGAGATGTTTGCCCATACAGAGTTATTTTTCAAGCTGCCTGTGGGAAACTGAATAGATCCTAATGCCACAAATAGCTTTCAAAGCTTCAACTTTGATACAGCTTTGAAAGTAATTAGATAAAGAAAATTAATTCCAGTTGGGAACACATAACATATTTTATTTGAAAACTGACATGAATAAAATTATAACTATGGTAAATATAAAATGTGAAATTCTAAAATTACAATACATCCTGACTTTAATATTTCCATACAAATTAACGTTTTGTTAACTCTCAGTAAAGCACTCCATAGCCACGAGACCAACACGACAATCAGGAAAGAGGATGTTCTTTTTCTGTGCAAAGCCTTTGGGCAGACTCAAACTCTGAAACTGAGCTGGAAACAGGAAAAGATTCTGCAAAGGAACAGCTGAAGCAATACATCAAAGAGTGCTCAATTGGGCATTCTCTCTCTCTAAATAAAAAGATAGATGATGATGACAGATAGATAGATAGATAAATGTAGCTACAGACAGGGACACGGAAATAGAACGTGCAATCTCAAAAAGGCAATACGGCCCAAGGGTTGAAAATTCAGTAACAGAGGCACAAAAATCACAGATGTTCTATCGGTAATGGGCCCTCCAAAGGGCCACAATGCATAAACTGCTGTGAAATATATATGTGGTATCAAAATATCATGGAGCAGAAATGATTAAGAAAAATAACCCTAAAAAGACTCAGTGATGAGACAATAGGGAAACGGAAGCTGAGAAAGAGTGACAGGCTATATGGGATTGGAGCCTTAGTCACTTCCTTTCAGGCCCTCAAACTGTACAGAGAAAGGGGTCAGGGGAGAATAACATCGTGGAAACTAAAACGGAAAGAAAACCAAGCCCCCAGACTCTTATGGGTATATATACAAATATACTTGTGCATAAAAGGTATGTATAAAACTGATACGTTCCCAGAAGGATACTGATAAACACATTTTTTTTTTAAGTCATTTGACCATAGATCATACTTATATTTTTGCCATAATGGGATTCAATGTGTTGAGTATTTGTACAAATTGGAGTGCTTACATCCTACTAATCAACATAGCCTTCACCTCATTTACCCAATTACAGCGTTAAGACACTTGTGTTCTACACCTGATAGATCCACCTTGTACTTGCAATATGCTCCATAAGTGTGGTCCCCCTACTAACCCTCCCTCTATCGACCCCCCCTTCCCCTGATAAACACATTTTTACCTTCAGAACAACTCCACTGATATTTATGAAGCACCTGCTGTGCTCCAGGCATTGCATTTTGTCTGGAATACACCAGGAAATATGCTCTAAAGGAGAACAGAAGCTGGAGGGAAACAGGTGTCAAAAGGTTACTTGTGGAGGTGATGAGGAAGGGAAGAAATATGTAGGATGCTGCGGGAAAACACAGCAGAGCAACTCCTGGAATGTGACTTTTAATGAGTCTTGGACCATAAAGAGAAAGCACCACTGCAAAAGTGACGGGAGGTAGTGTTCTTGGCAAAGGTTAACACATCTAAAGGCCCAGAGGGAGAGGCAGTGGGCCGAGCCGTGTTCAAATCAACAAAGGGGACACAGGGGAGCTGAGATTCACAGACAGAGAAGGGGCCAGCGGAAGTTAGGAGGAATGAAAAGGGAAAGCTGAGGTGCGGATGGAGACCCCAGAAGTCAAGCATTAGAGAGTATTGGCCCAAATAAAAGAGAACCCGTTTCATGATTTTACGGAGAATGATTCATTTCATCAGAGTTATTTGACTAAAATACTGGATTAGGTCAAGTTGTTTTTCCCGTGTACATGGAAACATTTATATTGTTCTAAATGTTTAAGAACAGATTTCCTACTAAGAACTAATGAATACTTTTGCAACCATAAAATGCTCCTGTTTGATGTGAAAACTGAGGCTGGAAACTTTGTGTGGCAATATAATATGCTGTCTGAAAACTAGAAGAAAGAAAAGAAATAATGCGATGATTTACTTAATCAAATATACAAGTAGTGTATTATGAGGGGTAAAAATTATTGCAAAAGGTTTTTATAGGACTTCTTGAATTAAGATCCCTGTGACATCTACCTTGAACATTTCTGCAGTGAAGGAAGCTCTCCTTGATGATGAAATAACTACACTCATTCTGAATAAGGGTGGTTGTATTTGAACATGACTAAGCTGCTTTCACGGGACCTATATGCTATCAATTTATTTGCAACAGCTTTATGGAGCAGTTGAGGTTCAGTATATTTGTGGCTATGGGAAATAGAAGCCCCTCTGTGAGCTGTATTCAAAGATTCAAATAACTATCTTTTCATTACAGTTTAAAAGGAGTTAAAGATTTTACACTATTTCATTAACAGTGATATACAGTTCATGAAATGATGCCATTGCCCTATCTATATATTTTTTTAATTGTTCACAAACAGAGCGTATTGATGAAAAGAGCCTTACTTCAAAATATTTTCTGCAAAAGCAGGTGGCAAAATGTGAGAATTTAATAGCCCAGAGTATTTCTATGGCATAAAGAATTTACATATGAATATAAATACACTGAAACGAAAGGCTAAAAATAATTTTTATTATCTATATTTTGTATCCACACATAGTTATTACGAACATATATATAATATTTATTTTAGTATGTTAACTTTGCTGCTATTTTCTCTTTGTGTTGAATGATATTGGATGCATGAGTACTTTTAAAATATTATACTTATTTTAGTACTATTTCCTTGAATTAGATTATTTGTGTTATTTTGTTTTGAGTTTGTGTTTGGGGAGGTTTATTTTGTTACTGTATATTGTGAGCTATTGCTCATTGGTATTGGCACCTGGTTCATTTAGAAAGCTACAGACTTTTGAAATGCCATTAATCAAAACAGAAATTTATAATTGACAGTGCAACTTTACTTGATAGCAGTAACTTGAGGGTGAAAGTAAGGCCTGAAAAAATAGTTAGCTTGTCCAAAATAAAAACACTTTCTGAAATAACAAACTCCAAAAAACAAACAAAAAAAAAAGAAGAACATTGCAGAGTAAATGTATACATGTGTTGGTTTTTAATTTACAATACTAAAAAAAAGTTAAATATACTAACCCAAATAAAACTATCTAGGCCATCTAGAGAATGAACTGTGAATTATATATAATAGGTTGCAAAATTAGTTGATTGATTGATTTCATTCTGAACTGGCAGGATCTCATTAATCTCTGCCTCTACCCAACGAATGAAACTTTCTAAATTAGCTATAAGATACAATGGTCATTAACCACAAAGTGAGGAAATACTGAATCAGCATTAAAATATTTGTGTGTTGTTTCTGTTGCTTTCTGACTTAGATTAATATCACAGGAGTCTAAGATGCTTTGAGGTGACGACATGCATATGACAACCTCCAAAATGTCTTGAACATGGTTGATCCTCTATAGATATGTGCCAAAGAAATCCAGTAGCTAAAGTTGGAATCTTAACTCTTAAATGCACTGCCCAATCTTATGAGAATAAGTAACAAGAAAGAAAATACAGTATCTGAAAACCATAGCTAGGTTATCAAAATTCTTTAGCAATATTAAAGTATATGTTAAAAAAGCAATTTAAGTTGATGATTTTTTCCTTGAATCACCAGCCCTCATTTAAATAGAATTTTCAAAGGATCACCTAATTAGATGCATTCAAGATATTGCCATGTATCAGGTGAGCTAATTTCAGAAGCATTTGCATAGAAGAATTATAGAAATTGTTCTTTTCAACACTGGAAGAAAAATCTATGCGTATCATATTACTAAAGCAATTATATCTCTATATTCCTAGATAACATATTTAAATAATCTATTGGGGATTTACTTTTCAAATTAAATTACTTTAACATTAACATTTCTATATTCATATGAAAATGAGGTTTTCAGATACATTAATTCTAATCTAAACCTTCTCTTCATCTTTCAGAGCAATGCGATCATAATTCAAGACAAAAAAATCTTAAGACACACATGATAAGGTTATACTGAGCTGAAAGGATAGTATAATCTTTAGCCTGAAAGCTTCAAAAAGTCCATTATTGGATCCAGGGTTTCTGCTAGCGTGTTTCTGTGCTTGTGAAAGCATGTATTAATACGACATGAGCAACACAACTGAACTCAATCTTGCCAACGTTTCAGTGTCAAGGTGATGTTATATTATAATGATGTAGGTATTTGAATTATGACATAATGGCCATTATAATTATTTTATGAATTATCCTATTGATTTCAACAATTAATAATGATGTATTAATATAGAATATCTAATATTTTTCAGGATAAATTTGTTTTTATATATTTAATATGATCAAGGTTTTGATAATAAATGCATATAAATCATTGAGAGAACACACAAATAGTTTAATTCAAGTTTGAACAGGTATGTATTATGTATTTATATAATGTAATCACTCATCCAAAATGGTCATGGTAGATAGGTTAAATATAAGGAAATCATTCCTTAGAATTTTTATTTTTACTTACATCATGCAATAAACACAATCACCCAACTTTAAATACATGTCAAGGATTTCTTTAAGTAGTCATTGGAACACTGCCCCGTCTTTCTTGCAAAAAATAACCAAAGCAGTGTATTAAGTGTGAATTTTAGCTTTGATTTCCCCCCGCCAGGAATTTGAGCATAAAATTTTTAGAGCATTTTTAAATATTTTTCTATTTTTCTACAATTGTTCACACCAACCGCAATAGAATATTTTAGCAAGTTTATCAAAACTTTTTGAGCTATTTGCTATTTGGTTTTGCATATAAATAAATCACTAAATATATTAAATATTTATGACATGCTTAGAACAGTGCTTTGTCCATAATAAGTAATTTGCTTAATCACTCTGAAACTTGGCTTCTCAATCTGTAAAATGGGTATTTCCCAACATAACATGTATTGTAAAGCTTAGAGAGTCTCCCCTATAATACATTCAAGGTTTTGTGTCAATTTTGGTTCATATATTTTAAATTAATACCAAATTTTGATGAGTCGTTGAGTCTTAGAATAATGGAGATAAAATTTAAATTCTCTATTTTCCATGTGTTTCTGAAACTCATTTCATTATTGCACTAATGCACATATACACTTAAAAGTACACGATTTACTATAACAACAGTTTACTGTAACATTTGTTGTAATTTTTGTTGGACTTCAAAAATGAAACTTTAATTTAAAAAGTAAGGATAAAGAAAACCAATAGAGTAAGCTAGAGCCAATTTTTTAACAGTAATATCACGAATAGGAAGGAAGGAAAATGGCAATCCTAATAAGTGTATAAAATACTGTATCGAAAATTTTCAAAATGTTGAAAATAACTTACAACAACATTAAAAAGTTTCTTAGACAATTATGGTTATGATGCTAAATTAGGTTTAAAAAGGGAAATTACTTTTGCTAGTTTTTAAGGAAACCCTACATTATTTTTGTAACAGGTATTCAAATGCAAAATAAATATTTTAAAAGGAAACTAATTGCAGAAGAACATTCCTAAGCTATACATAGGTTAAGATTTTTTCAATATTATATATGCTGCCTGTTTACTTAAAAAAATTAAACCTATCTACATACATTTTAATCCAATTTACTTATTATACTAGATTTTGAAATAGCAGGATTGTTATTTATATAACTTTAAAAACTAATAAAAACACTGTTGACAAGTGGCTTTTCATAAGTTAACCTAGACATGCATTTATACTCATTTCAAGTTCTTTAAAATGAAATCTCACATTGATTAGGCAGCATTTACAAAATTCTATTATGTTAAAATTGCTGTCTAGGCATTGTGTTTATGGTTTACTAAATTGCTTTATAAAGAAGTTAAGATGACAGGTGCTCTGATGACCGTACACCCTTTACTGATTCTCCAACCATGGTCAATCCATTAACCTTCATGACATTCCTGTATCACTATCTATATCTTCTTGAGTTTGATCTAAAAGAAATTTTAATCCACATACCTCCTTTGAGTTACTGAAAAATGAATCAACACTGACATATAAATAGATATTAAAAATGGTATAGTATAAAGGAAAACAAATACAACTTTTAGATTTGCTATTACAATAAATATTGTACAGAAGATGATGCCTCTATACCTTTGTGGGTCTGTGGTTTTATGATTTAACAGAGACACGTGATCTGCACTCTAAAACATGCTCGAAGTGGTTATAGATTAAGAAAAAGCTGCATGCATTTAAATACAGAATATTTTTTTGGGTTAAATATGCGACAGGTTGATAGATGGAAATTACATATGACTTGAATTTCACAAGTTATTTTTAAGAGGAATGACAATGTCTGAAAAGAGACCTGTGGTTAGGAATAACAGATTTAGGTGAAGAACTCACCTTCCCCTGTATCTTTTCATGTGCTTTTAAGCAATTTTTTACCCTCTTCACAACTTTGTAAGTTTAAAGCATGTTATCTTTAGACATGTAAGAATTATGGGTGATATTGTTGGATAAACACATTTAATTTTTATTTAGTATCTGTGCAATAGTTCAGTGAATTTCCTTTACACTCATTAAAATAACTGATGTATAAGTTTAATTCTATGAAATAGAATTTCATTACTAAAATCAGGTTATGCTTCTATTGGAACACAATGCCTATAATTATCTTCATTGTAGAAAGTGGGTTACTCGGTGAATGACGTTGAAATGAACAAATAGTTTTTCACTATTTTTTAAAAAGTAACTAAGGTAAGGGTTTGTTTGAGGATGCCATACTAAACAGCATGAAATGGAAGTTATTGAAATTGTGGATCTTCAAGATTGAGATGAAATAGTTAAAATAAATATCGCAGAGACTAACAAATGATAGATGCCCCTTAACAGAATTCAAGGTTACAAAACACCCCTTATTTGAGTATGTTAAAATTGTTTAGATGCAGTTCTAAAATGTTGAGGGCAGGGATTGAACAATTTGTTGACTTCAAATTATTTTCTGTAATATGTGAATATACACCAAAATAATAACAGTAAAGATGAAATTACAGGCAAGAGATTTAGGAAGTCAAACCTCTAGTTTTGCAAACAATAGTGTTTCTCTGATTAGCACAAGAGCAAGACTTTCCTGTTGACAGAGCTACAATCAGTGTCCACACTGGCACCTGTTCTTTCCATTTTGAAGAAAGATGAAGGATAAGTTAAGGGGAATAAAAAAAGTAATATTCGCTATGTGAGGGATTCAGTACTAGACGCTTTCAATCTAAATATTTGTTCCACAAAGCAGACAACATTATGACTACTTTAGGGGAAAAGTACATTAGGCTCCATTTGGTGAAGTCACTGGTTTCTTTGACGCATGAGTTCCTCAAAATTCATAGAGAAAAGATTCGATCCTGATTCTCAATCTGGATCCTGAATGCAGATCCCAAGCTAAAGTGAATATGGCTGACTATTCTCTTTTGCATGAGATACAGCAACTTTTGTAACCAGAAGCATACAATAATTCCTAAAGAAATTATCAGCACAATTCTATGCAAAGTTTATTAAATTTGAGACTTTGAAAGTCAGACATATTTCCATTTATTTTGCTTATTTAATAATATTCCAACTATGTGACAGTGATGTTCTTGATTTCAAAGAACAGCTTCTAAATAAAAACCAAGCCATGAGCAAAGGCATAAGCAACAGTCTTCTGAAAAGGAAGGCTCTTTGTCATTTGCATGTATTGGATTTTATTATTTAGCTTAAAAAATTGAAACATAAAAAATATACAAAACACAAGTGTAGGTTTTTCTCTTAAAATCTTCAGTTAGGGCGGCACCTGTGGCTCATCGAGTAGGGCGCCGGCCCCATATACCGAAGGTGGCAGGTTCAAACCTGGCCTCGGCCGAACTGCAAAACAGAAAAATAGCCGGGTGCTGTGGCGGGCGCCTATAGTCCCAGCTACTCGGGAGGCTGAGGCAAGAGAATCGCCTAAGCCCAGGAGTTGGAGGTTGCTGTGAGCTGTG
>CAUYRH010072790.1:0-44924 GCA_963574655.1 Perodicticus potto
CAGGTTGCTCCAGCAGGGTTGATGTGCGTTCTTCAACCTTCTCTTTTGGCTCAGTTCCAAACCATTGGCTTTCTTGCTAAATTTCTGTCCTTTAACTTTCCTTCTGGACAGGAGCGTCTGCGGAAAGCTGGCTACAGACCGCCATCTTGGCTCTTCCCCCCCTGTATTAGTGATTTTTTTTTGTTTTGTTAGTATCATACAGAGTTAACAACTGTACCTTCAAGAAACATTTTAGTCTCTCTTAGATTATGATACCTGGTATCTTCCTATATACTCCTTGTAATGATTCACTGTAGTTTTAAAAATTTTCCAGCTTTTCTCATATATTTATCTTCTGATTGAATTTTATAATCAGTTGCTAAGTTCATAAAAATCTCACTGAGTATTTATAAGTATATATATGTATGCACATACATTGTGTGTATGTATTGAAAGGAGTTGTTTTAAATTTATAAATTAAGTTGGAGGACGTCTGTGTATTTGTAATGGGATATTTCCTTCTAATTTGGCTATTTGCCATATGGCTTTTATTTTCTTGAATCCTTTTTATTTCCCTCAGTTAATTTTTACGTTTTATTGATATAGAACCTAAACATTTGCATTAAGATTTGTTTTAGACATTTAGCCTTTTTGGAAAATAGCTCACACAGCAGACTTGGATTTGCTTTCTTTAGAAGGATCTGCTTATAGGTTTTGCTGGTCCTTGCCTGGCATCTGAGAACTTGGCTTCTGAAATGTTCCCAGTGGTACAAAGTGATAAGGTAATTTGGTGCACCAGAGCTACTGAACTTCATCATGCCTCCCTAGACTTTTTTTCTCTTTTTTTAACAATGTGATTTGTAGTGAATGCTCACTTTACTTCTTGAGGTTTTTAATGATTTTGGCTGATCGTGCAAGTAGAACCAAACCCTTGAACTGTGAGTCTTAAGGGGTTTCCTAGGCAGAGGCTCTGCATACACTGCTGTATTTCCCTGCTGGACAACATTAGAAACTTTCACATGAATTTCTCCAGCTGCCACTTGATGATTCTTTATCTACTATTACATTTAGTTTTCGGTTATTTCTCTTAGCTTTTCCCAATAGTCCCAGTAATGTCATCTCCAAATGATAATTCTGTTAATTTTTTCTTTTTCTTTTTTTTTGAGACAGAGTCTCACTTGATCACCTTTGGTAGAGTGCCATGGTGTCTTAGCTCACAGCAACCTCAAACTCTTCGGTTCAAGTGATTCTCTTGCCTCAGCCTCCCAAGTAGCTGGACTATGGGTGCCACCACAACACCCAGCTATTTTTAGAGATGGGGACTTTCCCTTGCTTAGGCTGGTCTCGAACCTGTGAGCTAAGGCAATCCACCTGCCTCGGCCTCCAGAGTGCTTGGATTACAGAAGTGAACCACCGTGCCTGGCCTAATTCTGTTAATTTTTTAATAGTATTTGTTCTTATTTAATTTTCTCGTCATATTACTTTGATTAGGTCTTCCAGAACAATATTGAAAAATACAGTTGACTTCAGGAACTCTAATATAATTGTGATTGTGTTTTACATTAAGTATGTTTTCTGTTGTCTTTAGTCTGATATTCTTTGTCATAGTGAGAAACTATTCCTCAATATCTAGCTTAAAGTTTCATCAGAAGCACATAGCATGTTTTATTAAATGACTATTTTTGGTATCTGTTGAAATGACCTAATTAATTTTTGGTTCTTTACTAAGTAATGAATTGTTACATAACATTGTAAGAACCTTATTTAAAAAGAATCATATGTAAGTATATATCCTAAAGATAACAAGGTGTCTGTATTACTTTAAATAATTTTAAAGTCTTGCTTTGGAAAGGAGATTAACTCAAATAGTACTGTGTATAGCAATTTATTGCTACTTAAATAATAGAGGTTAATAAGAGGATGCAAGAACACCTATGTCTATTTTGTTATATATTATGGAGAATAAAATAACAAATAGAAATATTGAGATTGCTTGTAATTTTCTGGAAGGACATTCACAATAAAGGAATCTGTATTTGGCACCTGTTTGCTAAAATGTTTATTTTATGAATTTTAGCAAAACACACACATAGCTGTGAATGTGTATATATTACATATCATCAGTGTAATTTGGGTGCACAAAAGTCTATCCCATTCAGACAAGTTTTTCCTGAAGCACTGACTTCCAGCTCTTTTATCTTTACTTTCAATGTCATATGATGAAGTAAACTACTTACATATTTTACATAATCATCCCAATATCTGAACTAGTGATACTTGAATGTTCATAGTACTGAGAGAGCTTGAGATAGCGTGATGTCATCAATTAATTCTCATCTAATTTCCTCTGTAATTAGTCGTGTCCATTACAAATTATTTCATTTTGCTAGTATTTTCTTCCTGTATTCTGTAAGCATATTACTAAAATGTCATTAGGACTTAAAGTTTATGGTCAAAAATGAGAAATGTTAATTTTGTACACACAGGTTTTAAAAATAATGACTATATTACTAACTACACTGTCATATTACTGAAATATACTGTATCTATGAGTGACATAGTCCTTGTAAAAAGATGAAATATTTTCTGACAAAGAAGGGAGCATATATGTAAATAAACATAAATTACAAAATTTAATTGAAATTCGGTTAATGCTTTTCTTCAGTTTCTTTCATATGGGAGATAACATTTTTGGCTTAGTGAAAATGTCTTTTCTCTCCTTACTCCCTGCAACTTTCCATCTGATAATGTGGCAAAGAGCAGCTTTTTGAAAACAAGTGAAGAAAATGCTACCATAAAAGCCTATTGTCCTGATTTCCCTCAACCATATATCTATATAGCAGTTAATTTTCCTGATAGAATGATGACTATAAAGAGGAGGCAAGTTAAAAAGAAGACCTGGCCCCTATTCTCAAGCACCACCTAGGCCAGCAGGGAACTGGACACGCAAACACTTTTCATGCTATGGTCATTTCTTTAGGACTATGCAAAGTTGGTGTAGGAAAACCTAGGAAGTCTATTTAACTTAGCATCAAGTGTCAAGTAAAGTATTAGAGAGGTTGATGGACCTGAATTTAAATACTGTTCCCATGTCCTCCTTAGCTAAATGGCTCCACTAACCCTATGTTACTTCTAGTATGTCTGTGTTAGGGTTCGCTGAAGAAACAGAGCCAGTGGTGCGTGTGTGTGTGTGTGTGTGTGTGTGTGTGTGTACACAAGGGTAAGGAATTTGAGTTTTTCAGAAGGTATTTATAAGACCAAATCAGTAGAAATTGGTCAGTTTGGGGGAAGGAGAAATTGGAGCAGAAGAGAAGTTAAGAGAAAATTATCACATAGATAATAGGAGGGAAAGGGAAGAATTCATTGTGACCCTGAAGTTTCTAGGGTGCAAGATGGAATAAATTGCTCAGACTTGTCAGAAAAGGTGTGGAAGTTGACTTTTGAGGGTGCTTCATTTGACATACCTGTGGACCAATGATGGGAAAAGAGGGCCAGGCGAGGACAGACCGTGTGGTCCTCAGCCTCGAGCCTGCAGAGGAGCCAGGTGAGGGGAGGCGGCCACTTGAGGAGGCCACGCAGTGTTGTAAGACTCCCTGAGTGTCCACGTTCCTTGTCCTATAAATATGTGATTGCCTGAATAATTGAGCTAGTAATGGGCAAAGCAAAAGAAATGGGAAGATTTTATTGAGAAATCTACAAGATGCAATTAGCGTTCTCAATAGTAAGTTGTCATATGTTAGGGCAGATTATTAAAACAGACTTCTTTAACTGTGTGACTAACCAAGTGAACTATTGTATTTGATTCTCAGTTCTCATCCCCAGACGGCCTGTCTCCACAATTAGTCTCACTGCATCCATTCTGCCTCACTAGGAGGAAATCTCTACATAGCGGCCATAAAGATTTGTCACCTAAATACAACGACAGTCTCTGTGTAAAATCTTACCACCTTCTCTGACTCCTGCCAACTTTTCTATCCTCAGCTGTGTCTCCCTTCTTCACTCACTAGGCTCCAGCCAAAGGAGTCGTCTTTGTGGTCTTGCCTTTGGGCCCTTGTATGTGGTAGTTACTCAATAAATATTTATTAGATTAATGAATGACTCTGCCTTTTAGATTTGTTATGAGACATAAATGTGAGGAAATATGTGAAGAGCCTAGCAAAGGGCCTGGTGCATTAGAGTTGAACAATACGTTTCCCTCTTGACCATTTGCCCTTGTGTTTTTCTCAACATACAATCTCAGTGTTTCTCTATCTTCTCCTGTTCCAGTCCATCTTCTCAACACCTCCCATCCAGCCAATTTACTGTTTTTGGCTTCTTCATTCCCACAGGCTACAGGCCATGTGTGTTTTTTCTTCTCGCTAGTTGGCATTGACTTCATCCAGTTCCCTGGGCTTTTTCGCACTTGTCCTCTCCTGAGTAACCCTGCTTCTTATTGTACTTAGTTATAGATAGATTCCGGGTCTCAGGGAGACTGAGCATATACCAGCCTTCCTGCTCAAAGTTCCCAGGTGAATGAGAATCCTCTGGGGTACTTGGTTCAGACTTACCAATGGACTCTAGCTCATACAGCACTATCATGATCACACCGTTATCACGTGGACTTGGAATCAGCACTCCATAAATTGTCGCCAATGCTGATGCAACACTAACTCTGGAGCGGGCAATGTTCTAAGCAGTTTACATATATTACCTCACTTTATGAGTTCGGCTTTATTAGTATTCCTGTTTTATACTTACTAACTTGCCTGAGGCCACCCTGCTACTGATTTGCAAGTTAGGATTTAAGCCCAGGTAGTCTAATTTCTGATTCCTGCCCTTCACCAGGCTTTTATATTCAGTTGTGCCTCAGTAGCAGTTTCAGGGTCATAGAGTCAACTTTTATTCTTTAGCATTAGAGTCTTGATTTTAAAAATAATGTGCAATTTTAGTTTTAAAAAGATTCAGGCAGTCCCTTCCTACTATTCTACGTTACCACTTCAAGTTTCATCCCTTAAGGCAGCTACTGTTAAAAATATTTTCAGAACTTTTTTCATCAAAAGATTTTTTTTAGAACCCCTTAGTATGTTTGTGATTTTCCTTTCAGCTGTTTGTCTTCTGAAAAGTCAGCTTATTTCTTATTAGGTGTAGAAGTTTTAAATACAAATGTTCCAAGCACAGATCACATTCTCTGTACACACACACACACACACACACACACACACACACACATTTCGAGTTGTACACAGGTCTGTATTATGTTGTTGTTTTTATCACATTAACTGCCACATAAATCATGAACTGTTTTTCAAGTTTCCACATTTCTAATTTTCACATTTTTCTATTACTTTTTATTAATGTATGTTTTAGGATTCTTTCGCTTTTGAGATTTTTATTCTATTTTCATAATAAAACACACTGTGCCCTCAAGAAAAAAAAATTTCTTTTCTTTTTTTTGTTATGGCAGTCAAGGTGTTAAGCATAATGTAGTTTGAAGAAAGGAGTTCCACTTATGTCCAAAGCAGACTTCTAAAACTAATTAACAGACTTCTTATCTGTTTGGGACCCATTTACATGAGATTCTGCCTGAAGGGGACCTACTTTTGTTTGGAAACTCCAGGCTGATGAATTCTTTAAATTGCCAGGACCGAAATTGTTATTTGACAATTCATCTTTGTCTATATCACCCTGATGCTTGAGACAAATGAGCCAACAGCTCTTCCTGACTAAGGAAATTATTTTGTTTTGTTGTGTTGTGGTTTTTGAGAAAGAATCTCACTCTCGCCCTGAGAAGAGCACCCTGGTGTCACAGCTCACAGCAGCCTCAAACTCTTGGGCTCAAGCAATCCTCCTGCCTCAGCCTCCCAAGTAGCTGGGACTACAAGCACCTGCCATAATGCCAGGCTAGTTTTTCTATTTTTTGTTAGAGATGGAGTCTTGCTATTGCTCAGGCTGATCTTGAACTCCTGAGCTCAGGCAATCCACCTACCCAGAGTGCCAGGATTACAGGCCTGAGCCACTGTGCCTGTTCAGGAAGTGGGTTTTGAGGCACCTTTCAATGGATGACTCTATCTACTGAAGAAACAAATGTTTTTCAAACAAAGTTAAGAGAGTTTTCTTTCTAGATCTTTATGTTTTCTGTATTCATCCCTTCCTAAAGAGGAGCTCTATAATTTTTAATCAGGAATGCAAAAGTGCCTCTGTGGAAATGGTGGTACCTTTCAGCACAAAGCAGAACATTTTCCTAAAAAGTGAGGTCACAGAAGCACAGAGCAGAGAAATCCCAGATGGCACTAATATTTGATTTCATTTTTAGCATGCTCATATTCAGCAGATGGATTGGAAGGCTGACCTCTGTGACACTTCTGCATCACTGCCTGCTACTCCAATTGCCTTTGAGAATGTTTTTTCATAAGGCCTCTCCTGGTACTCCAGAGATTGATGCCTGGCCGCCCGCCTGTGTTCCGCTTCATTACTCCAGGGCTCTGCGTGATAGCGGGTTGCCGTATTCTATAGAAGGGGACACCCTTGCTCATCAGTATCGCACACTTTTCCTACAATCTTTCAGATTGTGTATAACATGGTAGGGTGCATTGTCTTAGCTTTCTAGGGGACCTCTGTATCTGTTTTTCACTTCTCCTATTCTAGTTTTTCTGCTTTCTTTCATGATGTGGCTAAATCAAGAATCATGTAAAAAATCCTCTAGAAATGGCAAAATCTGTTTCCAACATACCCACTAAACACAAAAAACTAATTAATGTGAATATTGCTGGTTTCTTCCTGGAACTATAGCTTCAGAGCCTGAGAGCACAGACCTGGGTTAGATTCTGCCATTTCCTTTAAGAGGAAGCTGTACTTTTGTAAGGGGTGTCCAACCTACACCCTGGGGGCCACGTGCTGATTTTGTGAGGGTGGTTTTGGCTTATCTGTGATGTCTCATATCACAGAAAGTATGCATAGACTTTTTTTTTTTTCTAATCAGCTTTCATTAGGGTTTGTGTATTGACAAACACTATGTGGCCCGAGATAACTCTTATTCTTCGAATGTGTGGCAGAGAAGAAAAAAAGCTGGAGACCCCTACCCCCTTAGGATGAGCCACAGCTTCCTTGTTTGTGAACTAGAGATACTGTTAGTGCCAGGCAATAGGATTGAGGTGAAGGTTGAGGTAGTGAATGTCACATGGTTGTCGCAGTGTCTGGCACAAAGCAAATGCACAGTGAATATTAGTTTGTGGTACATGTAATAACTTCTTGTTGTACATGTGTATAAAAGACAATGTAAGTGATAAAACAGTTTGGTGTTTTATTTGGAGTGTGAGAAAGTGAACTATTTGTTAAGAAAGATATTTTGAGATAGACTCTCACTTGGTCATCCTGGGTAGACCGACATGGCTCCTCAAACTCTTGGAGTCAAAAGATCCTGTTGCCTCAGCCTTCCAAGAGCTGGGACCACAGGCACCTGCCACAATGTGCAGCTAGCTTTTCTATTTTTAGTAGAGACAGAGTCTTGCTCTTGGTCAGGTTAGTCTCAAACTCCTGAGCTCAAGCAATCCACCTGCCTCAGCCTCCCTTACAGGTGTGAGCCACCACTCCTGGCAAAGGAAGATTTTTTTTTTTTTTTTTTTTGAGACAGAGTCTCACTATGTCGCCCTCAGTAGAGTGCGGTGTCATAGGTGACAGCAACCTCAAACTCTTGGGCTTTAGTGATTCTCTTGCCTCAGCCTCTCAAGTAGCTGGGATTACAGGCGCCCGCCACAATGACCAGCTGGGTTTTTTGTTGTAGTTGTTGTTTAGCAGGCCCTGCCTGGGTTCCAACCCGCCAGTCCCGGTGTATGTGGCCGGTGCCCTAACCACTGAGCTGCGGGCGCTGAGCCATAAAGCAGTGGTTCTCAACCTGTGGGTCGCAGCCCCTTTTTTAACAATGAAAATACATTGCGGCATTAGGAAGGTTGAGAACCACTGCCATAAAGGAAGATATTTTTAATGATTATATTGATGCCTTACAAACTTTCTATAAAATTATTATTGCTTTTCATAACAATTACAGAATCCATATATCTGTGTGGAGATGAACTCTGGAAGTGTGGCACCCTCTCCCCTCACCAGCTTGTTTATAGTTCAGGGATGTGGCTGCAGAACAGAACCTGTCACACAGCGTGGAGATCCAGCCGCTTTGGTTGTGTTCCGGGCAGGCTGACCTGTGTGTCCATCTTCAGAGTTCTCTGGGAACCCTCAGTTCTGAGGAAGGTCAGGTTGCCTGTGTCCTTCCTAACCCTGGTTATCGCGGGTTCCACGTAACCAGAGTTGGGTGCTCGTTTTAAAGCACAGCGTGCTTTTGGCTTAGGGGACGTTGCATATGTACTAGCCCTTTGGCTCACATTAGATCTCTGCCCAGTGGACTTGTGATGAATGTAGGTTTTAGATGCCTGTACAGTTGCTTTGTTGTGAACCTTGCTTCAGGAAGGTTTTTTGTTCCCTTTTTGTAGATCTAACATCAGGCCGGACTATGCAGACTCCAATTCCCATGACTTCAAGATGCACACCTTCACTCGAGTTACGTCCTGCAGAGTTTGCCAGATGCTCCTGAGGTAAGCTTGCGCGGTCCGGTTTTTCAGTTCAAGGGAATTGGTATAATTGCTAAATATTTCAGACTTTTGCGGCCAGGATACTCTTAAGTGGGGATATTGCCATAACATTTGGATCCGTCAGACCCTTGCTAAATAAAGCCTTGGACAGACCCTTGCAAAGCCCCCGTGAGCTCCTGTCCCTCTGCTGAGGTGTGCTTTGAATAGCACCCTTGATACCTTCTCTTTCCTTTCTCGCACGAATGGTTTCATATAGGCAGAATGTAGCACATTTTAATATATCTCTCTCTAATTTTACCTTTCAGAGGAACATTTTATCAAGGCTATTTATGTTTCAAGTGTGGCGCGAGAGCGCACAAAGAATGTTTGGGAAGAGTAGACAATTGTGGAAGAGTTAATTCTGGTGGTAAGTCAAGTTTATTGTTGTGATTCGGTTTTTAATGAGGACATAAAATTTGCTAAACCTAATTAAGGCCCAATTTACTCTTAATATGTGTTTGTTGTAACATATCTGCTTTTGAAACTATCATTTATAAGCACAATTAGAAAATTGCCTAACGTCTGGGTGACTTTTTTTCTATATGACTTTGCTTTACATTGTTCAAGAATCTATGTAACTTTTATATGTACTTTGGAGGCCAAGGTCTTCAAGAAGGACTCAAAGGGTTTCATGTCATTTGACCAACCCCAAGACCTAAATACATCATTAAAATGGTGCAAACATGGGCAAAACAAAATAAATGGAGTGGTGAAGACAAAGCAGAAAGAATACATTCTTCATTTCTCTCTTTAGTTTCTAAATTTCTTTTTAATTCTCGTAAATATTTAGCTCAGAACTGCCAATGGTTACTAAAGTAAACATCACACAGACTAATTCATGAATTAATGAATTGAATACATTGTCATTTTTCAGCATTCAGCAAAGAGCATCCATTCTTTGGATTTTATGTAAATATTTTCCCCTTCGTTTTTTAAAAATAACACTCCATGGTTGTTGCATGAGCTGATTTCTAAGACTGTTGGCAATTATGCATTCAGTAGCCTTTTGCCCCTCCATGCTCTTCTTGGGCTCTCTTCCTTTGCTTTCTTTTTTGGCCTCTTTATTCTTTCTCTTTCTTCCTTTTTCTCTTTGTCCTTTTCCCCTGAGTTTCTCTGTGTTTTTTTTTTTTTTTTTTTTTTTTATCAATAAGACCTTTCAAAATCAGTAAAACTTTTGAACACAAGAAAGGATCTTTAACAGCTTCAGTTCAAAAGGTAGCCATGTCAACCTTTGATTTTCCCAAAGGAAAAGGTGGACATTGAATTATTTTGGATAATGTGAAGAAGTGTAAAAGAGAGACTAGCTTATTTCAGAGCTGAGTTCAGAAAATGGGCAACTGTAGGAAAGGGGGACCCTGATAGAGGCCTGAGATCACAGCACATTTTCTCTCCCTGTGCTCCTTCAGTAGACATTTTTAAAGGGCCCCATGTGCCATCCTCTGTGCTAGGCGTGAACAGCTGCAAGGGGGAAGGTCATGGCTGTGGTCGAGCACTTGCTCTGTGCCTGTCCTGCCTGGGTGCTCTGCTAGGCATCTTTTTGCAGGCGCTCATTCAGCCTTTAGAACAGCCCTTCCCCTTCACTGACTGGGGTCATAGTGCTTCAGGCCTATTAAATAAACTGACCTCCATCTGAAGGTCAGAAACAGTTAACAAAGATGTAAAATTTAATGGAAGTACAAATTATTACATAATTGTAACATTTGTCTTTAATTGTCTACCTTATCACTTAACTTTGTGTTCTTTGTATGTCCCATCTGTTGCTCTCTTTGGGGACAATGAACATGTCATTTGCTCATGGTAGGCTAATGCTTTTATAAATCTCACAGCCCTGTCTTGCTGAGGTGCAGTCTGTGAAAAATATAAAGTGATCCCCTAGTTGGCATGGTGGTTGTGTTCTAAAGGGAATAGTGCTAGGAGTAGCTGACAGTAAGCAGAGGTGGTTGAAATCCTAGCTGTCTATTTGCCAGATGTGTGAGCTTGGGAAATTTGCTTGAATATTGTGAGCTTTTGTTTTTTCCTCTTTAAAATGTAAATTAGAGAATTATTGTGGGGATCCAGTGAGATAATATTGATGCTTGCTACCATGCTGAGCCCAGGCACAAAAGAATTCACTAATTTGACCCAAGATGTTATAATGAAAAGTCAGGGTTTTTTGTTTTTTTGAGGGGGGAGGGTGAGGGGGTTGTTTGTTTGTTTTGAAAAGCATGGCCTCTTCTATATTTTTATTCCTTTTGTGTTCTGATATACATGTGGATAGAAAAATTAATGAGCACAAGTTCGAGGTGATATATAAGTATGACATTAAAAGGAGCTAAAAATTTAAACTTTAATGTTAAAAAAGTCAATAGGAAATAATTGGGAGTCCCTAGTCTAGACAATGCATCATTTTCTAAATTTCGTTATACAATTCATTATGAAGCAGGACAGTTTTGTTTAAACTTCTAAGTTTGGTTTTGGAGTTTCTGCATGTTCCCTTGCTCTCCCAGCTCTCTCTGCTTTGCATCCCTTGGCTGACTTCTATTCTCCTTCTGGTTTATACACCTGTGCCCTTTCTTTCCCTCTCTCCTCTCTTTATGTCCCTTTTCTGTTCAAGATTTTGAACAGATCAGTGACACTGGATGCTTGCAGCCAGTTAGTGGTATAAAAATGGTAGGAGGCTGCCTGGTTGTCTTTTTTGCCTTCGGATCAGGATTTTCTGAGTGGCCCTTATTAATAAAGAGGCCTTGTCCTCAGGGGGAGGAGGAAACTGTGTTATAGTTCCTCAGGAACCTTCTCTCCCCCACTCCCAAACAGGTGCCATCCGAGAGTTGGAAGTCCTGATGTCCTGTTCTCAAACTTGAGCCTCTTGTACTAGTGTAGGTAGTAAGCACATATAGAATGTAAGATGAAGTTGGTAGGGATGATGTGAGTGGTAAAATAGGCATCATTTTTGAGTTCATGGGCAAGCTAGACTTCGTGGGCTGTTTTTCAGTCTGCCATGAATTTCAAAATTGGCTTACATCTTGCACAGTTCTCAGTTTGGGCATCCAGGAATAATTTCTTGTAGCAGTTCTCCAATGGAGTTTTCCATGACTAGCGTAGTATTGGGGGAAATGTGGGAGTTTGGAGGGCAGGAGGAAAGGACAAGATATTTCAGGGGCTGGAGACATAGTTCATTTGAATATAGCTTTTGTATGGAAGAAAATGTGATATCATTTCAGGAAAACTTGACTTTGAGGGAAATCATTCCAAAAGCCAGATTTAAAGCAAATGTATCTATTAATCTAAGGCAACCTTAAGCGTAGAGAGCAGGCTGTGAGATGGCAGGACCCCCACAGCCTGGGGAACATTCAGGGAATGAGCCCGCAACTTCTTCTCCTCTGTTCCCCAAACAGCCATATTCCTTTCTTCATGATCCCTCTGCCTGAAGCCACAGTGGCTCTTTCTTTGTCCAGTTAACTATGCAGAGACCCTCGTGATCTTTCCCTTCTTACTACTTGTCACATGTTAACGAAGTTGAGTAGAAACCATTAACAAGATGATTTATCTTTATTAAGGTCAGTTACATTTTCCTATTGTACTGGAAGACCAAAATTATGTCTTTTGTTTATGCTATTTCCCCACATTGCCTATGCTACTTCCTGCTAGACAACCCTGTACAGATAAATATAATATAAAGCTGATTTTGTGCTTTGGTGCTGGTTGTAGCCATCAGCTCAGTCAGTCCTCCTGATCCCATCTTTTGTTTCAGTGTCTTCTCTTGTACTGTAGTTTCCTCATTTCCCACCAGTTCCACTCTGGCTCGCTCCCCTTCCCCGAGCTGGTTCATGACACTCAAGTGTTTGCATAATCCATGTCCTTCACAACATAAGTCATAAGTGAGTTCAAAGTGTAGCCATGTCAGAAGAGATTCGCCCCTTCTTTAGAAAAATTCATAGCAACAGTGCGTAACATAGTCTACTGTATTTTCAAAAGACAATAAGCGATTCTGACTAGGTGTGAGATGGACGCTTATCTACCATGGGTGTAGTTTGTAGCTAAACCAGAGAAATCAAGCAGATCTCTAAATGATGCCATGAGGGGTGTGATGGGTATGTAATGGAGAGTGTCAAGGAGAATGGTCTACAGTGTTAAATGACTCAGAAAGGTCAAGCAAGGTTAAGACCTGAAAGTGATGACCACTGGATCTGGCCATTAAAAGGGAAAGTGAAAGATTCTCCAGCCTTCATTTAACCCCTGTTGTTTTACTCTGTCATTCTGTACAACTGGTGCCTCTTTTCCCCTTGACCTCACCCTTCTATACATATGCCTATTGTTAAATGAAGATGGCATGCTCTCTCCCTTCTAAAAATTTTTTGCTTTAAAGTACCACATAATTATACTATTTACAGGGCAAACAGCACAATATTTCAATACATGTATGCAAGGTAATAATCAAATCAGGATAATTAGCATATTCAGCACTTCAAATATGTACTATTTCTTTGTGTTGGGAACATTTAAAATCTGCTCTTCTAGCCATGTGAAAATATATAATAAATTGTTAATTATAGTTAGCCTATCATGCTGTAGAACACTAGAAATTATCCCTCCTATTTAGCTGGACTCTTGTATCCATTAACCAACCTTTTCATGCTTCCTTCTTTGGAAGCCTCCCACCAACTATTCAATGTTTATAACAACTTGACCATTTCTACCGGTCACAGTTTTCTGGAAAAGTAGACTGACTCACACCTAGTCAGAATCGCTTATTGTCTTTTGAAAATACAGTAGACTATGTTACAGTAGCACTGTTGCTGTGAATTTTTCCTTTCCTCAAACTGGATTTGAAATTTCCGTCTTCTCACCTGTCCTCTCCCAGGTGTCTTGCAGTAAGCTCAAATTTCCCATAACTAAAACCAACCTCAGGAGCTGTTTCCTGGGCTTCAAGGTCCGTCATTCATTACACTCATCCAGACCTTGTGTGAGCCTTTATTACCTTAATTACTTCCTCTTCTTCATCTTCATCCTCTTACCTCTTCTTCTTAACTTTGTTCTTGAGTATCTCTAGAATCCATCTGTAGAGTATTGCTGTAGACAGAAAATTGCATTATCTCTTGTTTGAACAACTATAAAAGTTTCCTAACTTCCTGCTCTTAATCTCACTCCTTCTATAAATTTATAAATGGTCTTTATTAAAATCAAATCTGAGTATGTCACTCCTTGGTTTACTCTACTTTACATTTTTTTACAGAATTTTTTTGCAGACCTCCCAACATGGCATACAAAGCTCTGGATCACTTTTCTAGTCAATTTTTATGACTTCCTCACCCCCACCCATAACACCACTATGTTTACTACTCACAGTTCCCCAACCACTTTTTTTCATTTCTATTTCTATGTATCTAAGTGTATTTTTGGTTTTCTGTTTTAATGTCTTTCCTTCTCTTGTCTGTTTGGTGAACTTATAATCATGTTTAAAAACTCAATACAGATGTCCCCACTTTGAAAACCTTTTCTGATATTCCCTGTGCCTGGGCTTCCTTAGCTTGTGAGTCCTCTGTGCAACCCTGGCATCTTATATTTGCTTTTATCATAGCATTATCACATTCATTATCATTGATTCCATGTCCATTTCCTTAGTTAGACTGGAAGCCTCACAATGATAAGAACCATACTCTATTGCTGTTTTGACCTCAAGGAAGACGGGTGGATGGTTGAGTGAGTAGGTGATCAGCAAACAGATGGACAGATGAATGGGCAGGACTGCAGTGCACTAGATCTTCTGGGTCCCGAAGACCACTACAACCTCAGAGATTGTGGGAGATTGTGTAGACTTCGGTTCCACTCTTGCAGAGACTAGAGTTTAACTAGATGGTGGAAAAGTGGAATAAAAACCATATCTGAATCTTAAAGACTGAAAGATAGGAAACTGGGGAGACCTTTTACATTCTTTCCTAGTATTTATGCAAGGAAAGGCTGATGCTTAGTCTGCATCGAGCATTAGGCCGTTAACAAGGGACATCTGTGATAAGCTAATAAGTAGCATGAAAATGAACTGGTTCACCAAACACCTGAGGACAAAAATACCCCTTCCTGGAGAAATCCACTCCCTGATCCAGTCAGGGTCATTTTTAGAATTCTTGCCTGGCTCTTACTGTTTTCTCTTCCCAAAATATGCTCTCTTTTCTCCTTACAGTTCCAAGGACCACCTTCTGTTACTTCCTGTTCAAGCTCTTTGCCAATCATTAACCTCACCTTGACCACCTAATGATAGTCTGAATTAAAGTGCAGGTATAAGTTTAGTTATTTGCCAGGGTTAGGCTGTGTTGTGGTAATTAACAATCTTCCACATCACAGGCACTGTAACGCATAAAAGTTTATTTCTCAGACACCCACTGTTGGCTGTAGGTTCAGTGGTCCACCAGAGCACCTCCTTTCTAAGCAATGGCTTGGGGATCCAGGTGGGCTCCATTGTATATCTCCACAAACCCAACCCCTAGCTTCCAGGGTTGCCGATTTTAGACCCAGGGCCCGGAAGTAAGCAGTAGTACTGTTGATCACAGACCTTTGGCTAAAACTAGTCACATGGCCTCACCTTCATTACAAGGGAAGCTGGGAAGTGTAGCAGAGCACAAGGACTACTCTGCATCTGTCTCTGCCACTTTTATCCCCCCTAGTAGATTATAGGCTCCTTCACTCTAGGAAAGGTGTTTCCCATCCTTTGAGTCTACTCCTTAGTACCAAGATCAAAGTAGGCTCCCTTAACATAAACTGTTATTGCATTATCCCCAAATATGACTATTTCAACCCAAATAGACTCCTTACTGGTGTTACAGGATATGGCTAAATAGTAGTCATTAATCATTTGAAAATTCTCTGGAGACTTCTTGTATAAGTTAGCCCTCTTTGGGTGTTGTCTTCCCTGGGTTCAGAAATCTTTTATATTTAATATTTTACATCCCTTAAATTTATCTAGTCTTCATTCATCCCGAAATGATAATTACTTGGCAAAAACACAGTGCAGTCTGAATGTAGTAATCCATTCATATCAATATACAACTGTGACAGATTATTAACTTGCATGCATTTGAAGTACGAAAAAAAGGTGTAAGTTTATTTTTTTAATAAGACAAACTATGCAACTTGGAAACACATTTGAAGATTTAGTGATTAGTTTGTCTTAACATCTGAGAATTTGCATGGATATAAAGGGCAGGCAGTTCCGCTCTCTTTTCCATTGAACTTGAGTTGACTCTTTCACATTCACCATGGCAACCTCAATGATCAACACATACACCAGCTCTGAAGTGTGTGCCAAAACTTTCCAGCATTAATAATGCATAGGTATGAACTCCATTATACAAGCCTCTCTCAACAAGTCCGTGCAAAACCGGTGCAATTCTGGGGTGCCATTCTTTCTCACAGTACACCCCTGTGAGGTCTGATCTACAGCCATTGTGGACGTTTATGTTTTTCCCCCAATATGATATGTGGCTAAGCCCCTTTGGTCCTCTTCCTCCTCTAACATTGACCAACATAGCTTGCTTTACATCCTCTCAGTTTAAACAAAGAAAGTAATGTTGGAAGGCAAATAACTGCTGGAGCAGATGACTTAGGCTTTATGTGTCTTTTTCTTGTGAGTGAGCATGCACACCTCAGCTGCTCTAATATTTAACTGAAGCAGATCCCCCTTTGTTTATCTGTTTAATCACTCTTTTATGTAGGCCAGCTACTGCTGTAGCCACTCCTAACTGGAATGAAGTTACCTTAGTATCCTAGCAGTTAAAACATGGGAGATTCTGCTGCCTGGAAATTGCACCCCAAATTGGTGTCTGAAATGGGCTTCTTTATAAATCGTATTGTGTGTTTTAGCTTAAAAGATAAGCTTTCATGATGCAATTTTATTTCAGCCGTATTTCTACTGTGAGGCATTTTATCATGTTACTTTTACATGATTATTGAATTCATAACCAAAAAATGACTTTAGTTCTGCTTAATATTACTTAACAACCTTTTGTGCACATCCGTCCTCTTTTTTAACTCATCAAGGCAAATTTCTTAACAGTAGTTATTATTCCATGTAACTATTTCGTTCAGTTTTCCGATACCTTAATAATTATTAAAGTGAATTGGAATCTATTATATGGTTGGGTTCCTGTTGGAGCTCCTGAAAAGACGTGGAATCAAAGTATTATATGGTTTATGGTTTGTTTGTTTCTTTTCAAAGCAGTACTGTAGATACTGGTAGTGAGCATAGTGTTTGTGCAACTTTCTCCAAAATTTTTATCAGTTCAACTGTCTTTTAGTTTAAAAAATTTTCAGAAATAGCATGTTAGTCATCTAATAGTCATGTTAGGCACCTTCAAAGTCTATGCTAGTAATTACTTTTCTGTGGCCCCTTTTGAGACCAGTGGTCTTATTGGACATGATATGTTTAGTCTTAAGAAATACAGTTTCAGATAGGAGACAAAGCAAATTGTATAATAATGTATGAACTGAGAGCCATTTGGGTGGGCAAGACAAATAAAATAGGACTGAATTTTATATTTAAACAAGTGAGTTACATAACGTGAATGTAAAGCCTCCGTGAAAAATCCTTTCTCTTACATAAATATGGGCCTTGAGCTCTGTGCAGCACAGAAGACGGAGTTCTGCAAAGGCTCCGTGGACCTCAGCAGCTGCACTTCCCTGAATTACATTAAACCAGTTGGGACATGATGAAGCAATGCAAGGTATAAACCCCTTGAGGGGCTGTGAGTCACCACCCAGAAAGGTTCTTGAAAGGGTAAGAATGTTTTATAGTTTGATCAATCGGAGCCTGAGAAGTAGGCTGCAGGGTAAGGATATGGTGAGGATTAAACATTTTTGGACATTTGAAGAAGGGAAATACCATCCTGAGAAAGTTCCCAAGAGAAAGACAGAGGCAGAACGAGGGACTTTTTTTCATCATATCTCAACCAGCAGCCAAACTTTCTTCTCAGTCAGAATTCAGCCAAAGTAGATTTAATGATAATCAGCCCTTAGCATCCACCCCAGTGCAGAACTGTGGCCTGTACAGAGTTCGCTAGAGATCCAAGTGCCCACCATAGTGGTTCCATGTACACACCAAGAGGAAGTAAAAGATGGGCTTGCTGACTTCAAAATTAGAGTGGCTTTTCCATAGAATACTTTACAGAAAGAAGCTCTTAATCCATTTTTCCAGGCAGTGTGAACTTTTACTTTGAAAATGTCTGAAACAGCACTGCAGTTGGGTTGTTCCTCTCTCTGGTTTCTGTTATTTTTGTGTAAGTTATCAAGCTCTTGCATTAATGTAGTTATGAGAATTTAGATTATGTTTGTGAATGGAGCAGGCAAGTGTAACAGGATGGCCACTGTTGGAAATAGAATACATGTAAGTGAAGGACCCTGGTTAAGAATTTCTGAATTCGGAGTAGATTCCACAAGTTATTGCCATTCCTTTTTCTTTTCCCCTATCCTTAGCAAATACACAGGACCTTACACAAGAGACATGACTAGAAACAAAGTTAGACTTCCAATAGCTATTATTGATGTGGAATGCCTAACAGATCAGAGTGCTAGCTGCTCTATGCCAAGGCCCTGACAGCAGTGGGCCTCTGTCCTGGCTAGCGGGGTAGATGTGGCCTTGAGGACTGGGCACGATGGCAGGAAAGGGAAAGGATATGCCCCACTGAAGAACTCATGCCTTGGAGTGGGACTTGCATCAGCACCCAGACCCTTCTCCACCTTTCCTATCTGGGAAACACAGACGAGGTTTCGAGTCAAGCAATTCTTAGTGCATCCAATGAGAATGCTGAGGAAAGCTGATTGTTTTGATGAGACCCCAAAGAAAGAAAACAGGTGAAAATGACAAGGGGAAGAACTAAGGGAAGGAGAGTCAAATAAGGGAGTCGGCCAGGTCTACCAGTTCAGTCAAGGCCTTACGCCCTCCCGCATGCTGTGATGAATCCCATGCCTGGAGCTGGCCGGCTGGCAGCCAAACCCTACAGGACAGGATGTGAGGAGCCCACACATCAGAGTATCTTTTCCCGGGTCTCCTTCTTGGGTGAAGGCATACATGTACCCGCGTTATAGATGACCACCTTAAATACCGTGGTTTCCTGTTCCCCAGGAGCACCCTGAGGGCCCTTCATGGAGCACACCATGACAGCTATTGCCATGTGGGGGTATCACAGGGTTGAGGTCGCAAATAAAGCATTTAGAGCCTGTTGTAAGAGACCTACTTCACAAGGACAGAAAAACACTCTCTGCAAAGATCAGAAAAGAAATGGATACTCTTGAACTGAAATTAAAGTGCATGTGCTTTTATGAACACCAAACTCAGCAAGTGAGGGTTCCCCATGTTAGGGTTCGTGTACAAATAGGAGGGCTTTCCTCAGTCTCCAAGGATGGAAAACTTAAAGTCCCCTCCTGTTTGGCGCTTCTAGCACTTTGAGTCCTAGTTACTCTTAACTCACCAGTAGGAGAAAAGGGCTGTTCTGGCTATATAGGTCTTTCTGGGCAAACCAGTGAGGCAGGTAGCACAGCTACCCTATTAAGAGGCCAAGTTCATCTAAGTCTGGGCCAGCCAAATGGCATTTTTATAGACCCTCTTCCCAAACCAGCCCTTGTAGGCAGTCTGTCTTATGAAACACTGTGGTGGAAAAAAAAAAAAAAGAAAGAAAAAAACAATCAAACGTTGTGTGTTTCTAATGGGGAAGGAAAGTAGTAAAATAGATTTTTGTCTAGAAATACTCCTTTGTAAAGGCTGAAGCAGAGATACCTTCGTATGGATGTAGAAGGCATTTATCTGTGAAAGCCGACGTGATGGTGTTTAAAATTGACAAAAGGTTGTGATCTTGACTTTTCTCCAGGAAGGTGACTTTCTGCTCATGGATCTTCCATTTCCATTAATTGGAAATTATCTTTAAAAAAAGAAAAACAAACTGGAGGGAAAATTAAGAAACAAAACAAAACACACACACCTGTACACACACAAACCAACCTCCTGCTCCATGCCCCAGGCAGTGTTCTTGTGTAAAGCAATCTGTGGCAGCTAGTCAAGCATCTTGGCAGGAGTTTTCCCCTTGAACTCTGGCTGCAGAGCTTCTTAGAACCGCTTAGAGAAACATCTTACAGAGCTCCCATTTAGGTCTGCCCTTGCTCTCCTGAGCTCTCTCTCAGTTTGCCCTTTCTCTTTTCAGATCCTTTTTTAGGGGATCATTTTGGATGGGGATGGTACAGGCCTGGGCGCACAGGGATGAGGGGTTTCCCTCAGTCTGGAGAAGTACAACGTGTTTACAAGGTGCTTGTGGGAAGGGGGAAGGACGCAAAGATCCTGACCCCAGTTTGCCCCATGCTGTCTGTGCTTGTACCCCCAGTGACCCTTTGCCCTTCTACCACATTCCTCACCCAGAGATCCCAGGGCCCTTGATAAATGTTAGATATTTTATTTATTTATTGATTGATTGATTGATTGATTGATTGCAGTTTTGGCCGGGGCTGGGTTTGAACCCGCCACCTCCAGCATATGGGGCCAGCGCCCTACTCCTTTGAGCCACAGGCACCGCCCATAACTGTTAGATATTTTCAGCAACTCACATGTGAGAAGTAGTTGTTGCTCCTGTTTATAGAGTTAAACTAAAGTATGAAAGGCAAATTACCATCAGCATAGAATCCTGACTCAGTTTAAATTCTAATCTTTAAATCAACTTATATTACTTCCAAAATTAAAATAAGAGTTAAAGCCATGTTATGAAAAACAATTCATGTGGAATGTGCCCCTGAACTAAATTGGCAGTTGTTAAGGTTAATGCAATACCTTTGTTAACTCGGTGTGTGTATACTCTTAAAATGAGATGGAGTGAAAGAAAGGTTGCATTTAGCTTTTCTCTCATGCATATAAATTTAGTACAAGCCCTTGCGTTAAGGAGCTTTATGTGGTTGAATCGACATTGCTTACTAAACAATTGAAAAAGTTAAGCATAACCTGGAAGTCATTTAAAACTGTGAGTCACTTTCCAGACAAGCCAATAAGGTGAGAGAACCTGGGTTGCAAAATAATTACCAGCGCAGCCTGAGGGACCCTGGAAATATATTACGGGTTTCGGTTAAGACAACAAAGCAGTGGTGTTTTACTACTCTGCAGAGAACAAGCTAAGGTTGCTAACCAAACAAAATAACTTTACACTGACAATGCCAATTTTTACATTTGTTTCAGAACCAGGGACGCTCAAACTACCGGAGGTAAGATTAACATTAAAAATTTTTTTTAATATAACCTTTGCATTCCAAGTTGTTTGCTAACTTAACCAGACTTGAGCTTTTGCAATGTTAAATGTGCCTTTAAAAATGAATCGACAGAAGCAGAAATAGAGGGAGCCACCAAGTGCCTGTGAATGAAAGGCACAAGTTAAGTCACAGGGATTTTCAGTCACTGTCCAAAGATGTTAGGTGGAAGGAAAATGTGAATGTTTAGTGTAAGACTGGGTATGAAATGGGGCACTAAGAACAGAGGGAAGGGTGGCCCTCATTCTAGGAAGTTGGTAGATGTATCCCCGGCATAAAATATGTTGCTGCCCAACATTTCCCAGTATTGACAATCCTAACTTTATTGATTAAAGCTATGGCTTCGTGCTTCGTGTTTCTAGCAGTTTCCATTTGAGCACAAACATGATTAGTATCATGTCCTGTTGATAAAATCAAGATCTGATAACATTTCCTTTTGGTTTAACACACAGTCTGATTCCTAATAGCTTTGAAGTACATAATCCTTATTAGTTGTCAGAATAAAGTTACTTAAAATACCAATGAATAAAAAATATGGCAGACCCCAGACAACCATTGCCTGGCTCTGTAACCAAAGTAATAGATTTCTCGCCAGACCCTCTCAAAATTACCATAGCAAAAACATTTTAAAAAATAGCAAAAAATAAAATAGAAAATGTTTGTGATATTTATGTGAACCAAAAATACTGTAATCTGAGAATTTTAGAAAAACAGAATGACAAAAATTATCAAGTTATTTTAACATGAAACAATCATCTCTTTAGAAGTCATATAATGGGATGTTTTTGATAAAGTAGTATTTATAGAGTTGATAAAAATAATGAAAAGTACAGCAAGATGTTATAAAAGGCACTTGTTTTCACTTTTTTCTACTAGTTAGTACACATTGTGTACACATAGGGTATCAAGCCTGTGAGATGAAGAAGCTTGTAGGTACCTACACAGTGCATCTGTTGGCTGTGTTTTAGATTCATGAATCTAGATCAAGGAATTCATAACAAAATAATATTCCAAAAAAATAGGCCTCACAAGTTCCTTTAGGGCTAAAATAAATTACCTATGATTTCTGTTCGTGTTTTGCTGACAGGTAAGTTAATTTTTTTTAATCAAAGCTATCAGGATTTGTTAAGCACTGGCAATCAACTTCTTTCACTTACTCTCATGTTGTTATTATATTGTGGAAACAGATACCTTGTAGAGCTCTGAACTTTAACTCGGTGTTACTTAACATTTATCCTGTTAGGTATATGTACTTTTCCCCCAAGGAAGATAGTTTTATTTTAATTAAGTAATGTGAAATGGGTGTGTTTACAGAAGGGAAGTGTGCTAATAAGAAGTGGTTAATAATTTTCACATGACGTTAAATAAGTCTCCCAGATACTTTTATACTCTGAAAAAGTATGCGTAAGCATATTATGAAAGGAATTAATTTTCACATTGCTTTAAAAAAATTACAGCATCAGTTTTTAGTGACTCACTTCACTTTCAAGTATAATAAGTGTAATTTTTATATAGTGTGTGGCTGTGCTAACAATCTTTATTTACCTTGGTTGGAGAATTATAGCCAGCTGTTATACTGGCCAGTTCCTTTGGAAACTTTGGTTTCAGTTAGAAGCATGGCAGCAGAATATGAGGAAGCACACGCAGCTGCCTTCATGATGATCAGGGGTCTTGCACAAATAAATAGCGATGCTCTTTTGTAAGCTCTGTGATTTTTATTTTTTCCCTGTCTTGTGGGCCTTCTTTCCTATCCATGTACCAATTTGTAGTCCTTTTCTGTTTTCCTTTCAATAGCTAAGAGCATGACTTTTTGACTTTTGATTTTCATACTTATTCTCAAGGTAGGCAGTGTTCAGTAGCTCCAGAATCCGTGAGCCTCTGCACCCCTCCCTGGAGCGTTCATCTCCCAGGGCATGCTGGAGCAGATCTTCAGAAAGCCCCTCTGACTCCTAGAAGCAAGTTTATTCACTTCATATCTGTTTAGTTAGTTTAAGTTCATTCCACAGGTTAAGACAGGCAGAAGAACCAAAGTCAGCTTCCATATAGCAAATGAACCTTTGCTTGTGTTATTGGTAAATCGACAGAGAATTAGGGTTTTTTGCCAAAAGAGGTCATAGGTAATGAAGCAAAAAATAACTACCAAGTGCTTACAAAACCTCTACTTTTAGGTTGATCGAAGGAGATTGAGAAAGTTGTAAAGAATGATGCTTGTCACCTGAAGAACCATGTGGGGCTGCACCTGAGAGCCCCACACAGATGGGGGGCCACCAGACACCAGACGTGCCATCCCCTCTTGCCTCCTTCCTCCTGCTGGGGACAAGGGCCTGTCCGGCTCTGCCCTGAGCTTTTGAGATCATAGGTTGGAGAGGGGAGTGTGTGGCCAGAAATGACAGGATGACAATTGAACTTTGCGTTTCAAAATAGTTCAGAATTTTCTGACAATGTGAAATACTCTGTAGGTCCTTTTATTTTCATGGTCTAAAAAATTCTCATACTCTCCAAATGTACTTGGTCTTATGAGAAGTTGAAAATTCCTCCGTTTTTTTTTTTCTCCTTAAATTCATCAGATACTAGGTCATTAAAATACCCACCTCTCCTGTAGAAAGATTTCTGTTTCCAAGGTGACTGATGTTCAGTGACTTTTTAGGAAGAAGAACCCAAAACATAAATAGTAAGGCATTAACTTAATATAATAATTTATTCTTTGTATGAATTTAAATGTTCAGAATTACATGAGGTTGATAATAATGATAATAATAATCTATCAATAATTCTTATCATGGCACTTAGCATAAATTAACTCATTTATCTTACTACAAACCCTATGAAATAGGTATTATTAGTATCCCCATTTTCTAGACGAGAAAACTGAGTTACAGAAATGTAAACTAACTTGCTTATGATCACACAGGTGCAGAGCAGCAGGGACTTATTCTAGTCTTATTCTAGAATCCATACTCTTAATAATGGTGCTGTGGTTTATTTTTTTTTTCCTTGTATTAAGTTATATACACATAGATAATGAATACATTTATGCATTTGTGGGGTACAATATATTGATTTTTTAATACAATTTGAGTGCTTACATCACACTAATCAACATAGCATTCACCTCATTTACTTATTGTGTTAAGACATTTATGGAGAATAATGGTGCTCTGTTGCCTGTTTTAACCCTAACATTTTTAGAGTTGCCCTTGAACTCAGGTTCTCTTTTTCACATTTTTACTGTTTCTAAATAGTACCTGTTCAGGGATTCTGGGGTCAGGGCAGAATGTTGAATTCCCTCCTTGACTTCCTAGCACTTTGATAGTCGAAGGCCTGAGACCAGGAGAAAGGCAGCTTCTATCCTACGCTAAAGAGGTGGGGGGTGGGGATGCTGCAACCTTGGAGCTTCTTTTTGACCCATCCACTCTCACTAAGACTTTAAAATTTTTTTAAAACCCCAAACAAACAAAAACGGTGGAGTACATAGGAAGGACATAGAAGCAAGATACCCATCCTTAGATAGAGTATTTTCCTGTTTATTGCCAATTGTGTTGTCCTTTATAGAGAGAGCTCCAAAAGAGAAATTATAAAATTTCAGGTAGAAAAGAGTATTTCTGTGCAAGCAGTTTTCTTTCATGTTATCAGATCCGAATCTGTGCGGAAGTCCAGAGCAACGTTTTCCTCTCTGTCAGGGACTCTCTTTACTTAGAATAGTCCCATCCCATCTACCTCCACATCAGTGGTTCTCAACTTGTGGGGCGCGACCCACAGGGACTGTATTAAAGGGCCGTGGCTTTAAGAAGGTTGAGAACCACAGCTCTACATAGCTTCGGTGCTGATAGTAATGCTGTTGCAGTCGTTTTCAAATCTATGTTGAAAGTAGTTGGAGTGGAATCAAAACTTAACATTTTCCAATTTCCTTTCACCTGAGAACCTGAGAGTCTGCTGAATATGGCTTTGAGGACCTTTGGAAGCTGAATACTCTCCTTTTACCCTTTTAACTTGTGAATGGAAACAACAGAAGGAACCTGAGAAAACTCCATGGCTACTATGTGCCTAACACAGCCACGTGTGCTCTGAGTGATACCAAATCTCCAGACACCAGCACACACCCCAACACCCATCAACAGAAAATGGCTTCTGTGAAAAGTCAGATTATATGATAGTCATGGACCCAGCATTTCATCTGGTTGTATAGTAACAAGTGAAAATCAAGTCCTTCTTAATTAGTGAGATTACTGTAGTTATTAGGTGTGAATGAATTTAATGCCTATGAAATCAAATGTATGACCATGCATTTTCAAAGAGTTAAAATCTCTTATTTCTCATCCCAGCTGTAATTTTGTAATGCATAGTTTTCTTTACGGATTCCTTTTCGCTAATAATAATGACTTTTCTGGTTCATGAACCCTATGTCTGGTTTGTTTTCCTAAGGTATTCAGATGTAACTGTCTTAATTAAAACACCATTTTCATTTAAGTGTTTGCTAAAATGAGAGCTTGAAAGTCTTTGTTCTGAGGTTGTCTCCCTTTTCAGTCTCTGTCAGGCCCTGTAAATAACTGAGTTAAGTTTTTGGGAGATCAGTTTAAGGCTACCGTTCAAGTGTCTTGGCTGGGAACATTTTCCAACCAAGAATGACTGCTTGAGCTTTGTTCTTCTAGTGCCTGGAGTTAGCAAGCAAAAATGTTCCTTTTTCTTAGTGTTATAAGTTATCAGTGACTTATCAAATGTAATGATCTTCATGTGAAAGACTTATTAGAGAAACCAAAAGGTTAAATTATAAAAGTAAACTTTAAGACCACGTTTTGATCAAATTTAGCCACGCTTTTAATTGGAAAAAGTGCAACCTTCACTGGCTTTCCTATGTAATTTAATAGTGCAGTTTCACCAACACATCTTTGTTTCATTTTATTTTTCTTGCCAGAAACGGACCAATGGACTCCGAAGACATCCCAGGCCGGTGGACCCAGGTGTGTTTCTGATTCAACCTCCTGTAATTGGGACTTCAGTTCAGTGATTATGAGAGTATATAGGAATTGCTGTGGAAAGTCAGGCATGTTGTCGGCCTTTGTTTCTCACAGTTTGCTTTGTAATGTGTGACCAGGAGGCCCCAGTTCAATGTGTAAATCATTCACATGATGAGTAACCACCAGTACCATTCACTTCCCACAATCAGCAGTTGAGCCAGTTATTTGCTTACTAAACAGCCTCCGGGTACCTAGTTAATGCTCACATATCCAGCACCCTCCCCCTGCTGCCTCCTAAATCTGCTAAGAAAGCCATCCTGCTGGCTTGCACTAGTGTTTTCGAAATGAGTAACGGAGAACATAAACCAAGCAGATTGCACCCTTCCCATTTGGGAGAATTTCTTTATTCTATATCTATACTATTTTCTAATAGAAGATTGGTTTTTAGGACTTGATGAACAACTTTCTTCTCTGGAGACCAGTTATTTGCTTGCAGAAAACATTCAGTTGCCCTGTCATTATCTTAGTATAATTGTCTTTTTATCCATTAAGCAATGTATTCCACAGTTTAATTACCAAAGATCTTATACATATGATCCTTTTGTGAGTAAAAGGTATTCCCAACTAAAGGATTCCAAAT
This sequence comes from Perodicticus potto, assembly GCA_963574655.1. NCBI lineage: Eukaryota > Metazoa > Chordata > Mammalia > Primates > Lorisidae > Perodicticus > Perodicticus potto. Next base: position 26,421 of record CAUYRH010072790.1, read on the forward strand.
ATATAAACTTTATAATAAATGAAGTAGAACATGAAATGTAGAGTAATCCTTGCTGTAAAATAATCTGGATTATGTGTTTTGTTTTCTCATCATAAACAAAGTTCACTTAGTTGTAAAGTTTAGTTTTCAAAGCGTTGTAGCATATAACTGCAACCACACCCAAGGAAGCCGTGCCAGTTTATAAGCTGTTTGAGATTTATGGGAGCTTTGTTGCTTCTGGCTAGAAATTGCCTTGGTTGTATCTTTTAACTACAGAACAAAATTGAGACTATTAAAAACAAAACAAAACAGGGGTTCTGTTTGTAATAATTCTAATTTTCTTGAGACAATTCCCTTTGCAGAGGACTCTTCAGTAATATTTAAAAGTGACTTCTTCTATTCCGTTTAGTAAGCGTATGCAACTGTGAATAGATTCCTTTTTGCCTTATGTCGCATGTTCTGGTATTTCCATTTCAGAAAATTATCTAACCATTATAAATGTTTTTTTTTTTTTTAAATGGAGTTTTCTTTTATAGACACTTCTCCCTCCAGGGCAATGCATTTCTATATTTACAGTATGTCAGTAGGCACGTATCTGTCTCTTAATAACTTACTGTATCATCAACAATTTCTGGGATCCCTTAGATTTTTCAAAGGAAAGGACAGTAAATTCTCAGATTATAAATATGGCAAAGTAGACCAATAATACATTTACCTCCTTTATCCTAAAGGTGATGGTAAATTCACAGATTATAAATATGGCAAAGTAGACCAAATAATACATTTACCTCCTTTATCCTAAATGTGATGGTGTTGTGTAGGTCCAACTCTTCTGGTACTTCTATTTGTCCAAAGATTTTAGAACTTCATAAAGAATAAACTTACAAAACTGCTATTGCATGCTTTGTTTGTAAAAATATATAATAGTTTTCCATTAGGTATAATGAATATATGTGAGTTTGGTTTTTTTTTTTCACTTTTGTACATTTTTGGAAAAAACAAATAGTTAATGATCTTGCCTGTTGATGCTGGTGATGTGATAACACCTGTTTCTCCCTCTAGCTATCTTTTGATTTAGACTAGAATTATGTATTGAAGGTTGCTTGACTTTTGCATCTTTGCCTCTTTCTGCTGGCAAGGAGCAAAGCTTCTTTAGTCAAAGTTAACCCTTGCTTGGTGATGATCTTGCCTTGACCCCGATGTGGCTGTTGTTCAGCAGATCTTCATGGTTGTGTGGCAGATGTTTCATCCTATATGTTTAAACAAAGGGTTGGGTAACCGACTGCATGAGCAAACATCTAAGGTGCATTTTCTGCTGTTAGTCCTTTTACTATGCCAGTTCTTTTGAGTTTTTTTTTTCTCTTCTAGCTAATTTAGTTGACATATCCATGTGCTAATACCCTGCTTGCCAGGGCCTGCCACAGGGTGGCTTGTGAAAAAAACTGGTTAAACAGTTTGGGAGGCCAGGCGTTACCACTTCCTGAGGTCCAAATTTCAGAGCTATATGCAAAGGTAAAGGTATCCTCTCCATAGACCCTTTGTCTTGGAAAGGAACGTAATGCATAGTTCCATGGCTAGTAGGTACTGGATAATTATTTGCTGCATGAATTAATGAGTGGCCATATACTTTTCCTGTATGCATTGGCTTTCTTGCTTTTTAAATTCTTCCTGCTGTTGTACTAATGGAACATGACAACGTAGTCTGGTGGTGGGAAACGTGGTTCTGAGCCATGTTGGCTGGGCTCAGGATCGGACTTAGCTTTTCACTTGCTATTTGACCTTCAGCAGTTTGCCGCCTCTCTCTGTGCTGTAGTTTCCTCATTGGTAAAAGGAGCCTGGTAACAGTTTCTACCTGACAAAGTTGTGAGCATCACACGAGTTAATACGTGTACTTTTGAAAGTACCCAGTATGTAGTCAATGCTCGATGAGAGCAAGGATTTTACATGTATATATATTATTTTTTTTTTGCAGTTTTTGGCCGAGACTGGGTTTGAACCCGCCACCTCCAGCATATGGAGCTGGCACCCTACTCCTTTGAGCCACAGGCGCTGCCCAGCAAGGATTATATTAATTAGTTTATATTACAGCATGTTATTGAATATCAGATATTTTGTCATGTGAAGGAAAAGTCATAATGTTTGCCTGTTATTTCTTTTCAAACAGACTCTGAGTTTTATGTTAAATTTTCATTCAAGCAAGAAGTTACATAATCACAGTCATTTTTGTATTTGTCACTATTCCCTGCTTGCCTGGTGGATGTCATGATCTTTTTGCTCATCTTTACCAATAGATACAATCAGTAGTTATGGTTGAGAAATTTTTTCTTTAGTGAAATTGTTAGTGTGTGATTACCTTAAAGAAACAAAGAAAGGAAGACTTCCAAGGTTGAAAGTGTGTTTTTCACGCCTAAGCAAGAAATAGCTGTAGGTTTGTATTATAGCGTGTTAGTTCACTTAAAACACTTATTCTGTATTAATAATTGTGGTTAATCTTTATAGATGATTTGCAAATGGCTTTGCTCTTTTCATCTTCTATTGTGTTCTAAGAAACTTATCAATTTATGATCTTGAGTGCTTTTATAAATGTAGTAATGTGTTAAATGCAAATTTTGATACCTCTTTTGGATTTCTTAAATATAGCAGGGTTATTTCATCAGTTTCTACTTATTTTTCCTGAGACAGATGTTGGTATCAGAAAAATAACACTTATAACAGACAGATCAATTATTTCAGGAACACGGAGGTGCTAGGCCTTTTTCAAGAACATGAGATCATAAATCTCAAGAAAATCTGAGCACCAGTGTAATATTTTTCACCTAAAGTGGCACTCAAGGTCAAAGTTACCAATTAAATTTTAATACTGAGCTTTAAAAATTTCCTTCTCTCTAAGTTTAGCAGATACAAGATTTATTTGTTTGCATGTGGCAAATGCATATGCCAGGGCATGATTTCTTTTTATTGAGTCCACGTTTGTAGACCATTGCAAAGTTGTCTTATATTTGTGGAATTCATAGCATCCTGTATTAAGTCCACAGTTACTAGCTTTTAAAAAATTCAGGCCATTGTTTTGTGTTGTGCTGCCTGAAGATTAGATTCAGTAGATGGGAAATGTTTAGGTAGCTTACTCTCTTTCTGATCCAAAGTTACTGGTGTGCTTTGTGATAACCTTGAATAGTAAATGAACAGATAATGGTTAAATTGATGAGTCCTTCCTCAGAGCTCTTGCTGTATGCTCACTGTTGAACTCTTGATTACAAAGAGATGCATGGGGCTAAGAAATGCTGTCTTTGTTATTCACCAAGGAGACATATTATTTCTTAGCAAAGACATCATCAAAGACGGTCACTTTCTCTTTCTCTTTTTTAGGTGGATAGGATGTATAATGCCCACCATTATTGTTTGTTCTTGTATGAAAAAAGAAATTCAAGAAATCTTTATTTCATTATCAGCTTCCTTTCTTACATGATATTAAGCACAGGGATATCATTATTTATAAAACATGTCTCTTGTCCAGATGGACTTTATATTCTGTTTAGGAAAGGAAAAGATGTAGGCACAAAGTTTGATTCATTAACTGCATGTATACAATGGATATAAATACATTTAAATGTTACGTAATATTTTATTTTTATTTATTTATTTATTTAGAGACAGAATCTCACTTTGTTGCCCTCAGTAGAGTACTGTGGCATAACAGCTCACAGCTACCTCCAACTCCTGGGATTAGGCGATTCTCTTGCCTCAGCCTCCCAAGTAGCTGGGACTACAGGCGCCCGTCACAATGCCTGGCTATACATGATATTTTATATATGGATCCATTATAGTATGACATAGTATCTTAAAATAATGAAATATAAAATAAATTGTTAAATGATTACACAGTATGTGCAGAAAAGCAAGAATTAGAAGAGATAAGCAAATGTGAGCTCCAGCTGCTTTTTATACTGGGTCATGTGTAGATGTTTTCATTTATATAAATAAAAATCTTATTATGGTGGTTTATTCATTGAATTACAATTTAATACTGCATGTAATTCTCCTTTTTGGTTTAATTTCTAAGGATTATTTATTCATTCCAAATCTAAACAGAATTGTTGGTTTCTTTTACATTTGCTTTTTTTTTTTTTTTTTGCAGTTTTTGGCCAGGTCTGGGTTTGAACCTGCCACCTTCGGCATATGGGGCCAGCACCCTACTCCTTTGAGCCACAGGCACCGCCCCTTTACATTTGCTTTTAAACATAATATTAATATGCATACTAAAGAAATATTATATTTTAGTTTTCAAATAGAATACATTGATGAGAAAAATAGCAACCTAGTATTTTAAAAATCATGACTCTAAAAATACATATTTTCTTTTCTCTTATGTGAGGGAGGCAAGTGTATGTTCTTGAAGGTTTTAGTAAATGAGCTTCTCTCTATAATAAATAAGTAAAAAGGTTTCCATAGATTATAACATTTCCATACTAATCAGTCAATTCTACTTCTGTCTTTTCTGTCACCTCCAAAACTAATTTCTCATCAAATATAAATCCTAATCTAAATATTAGGAGCGTAATTATAAATGTGTAAAAATACGTTTCACATTGAAAGAAATGAACTTGAAAAAACTGGGACAGTAAACCCAGTGATTAAGATTCATTGCAGAGAAATGAGAAATCCAAGCTGTGAACGAATGGTGGGGAGCATGCTCTGGTTTTTAAAATAGCTGATTTTTTCCCCCAGCTTCTATTAAACTATGGACAATAAGACTAGTTTTGCACTAAGGCCGTTGATCCTCTTGTAGTTATTTTCACGACTACCTTTCTGATTCTCTTTACCATGATAACAGACTTCTGAAACGAGCATCACAGTCCCTAGCTTGCATCTTTTTTGGGTTGAGAAGGATTTATTTTTCCCTTTCAAGGCTCATTCTGAGTTCACAAAGGATCACCACTGCTTTTGTCTGACAGGTCTGTACACGCCTTGCCACGCCAGTCTTTTACACTGCTCAAGTACCTTCAAAATGGGAACAAAGTGGAGGTGAATATTCAAAGATTGACCTGGGGAGCTTTTAGATGGGAAACAGGGCATCAGTAATGTGATTGTTGAAATAACAAAACATTTGGATTATAATATCCAGAACCTACTTCTGGGCCCTTTATGTACTTCTAACAATGTCTGTTATTGAAGTAGTAGTTATATCTTTAGAAGCAAAAGTAGGTTTCTATTAAATATGTAAAAAAAGATTCTAAAAAGGAAGTCTTGAACCTACTAAGCTACTTTGAACATTTATCATTAACCAAATTTTCCTTATTTAGACCCGAACTTCCTGTGCTGTATCTGTGGCCAAGATAGTTGAATACTACTATATTTCAGAAAAAATAAAGAATGTGCCGTATAATACTAAGTAAACAAAGAAACTTCCAAAAATTTTTATGAGCCAGCAACCTCTGAGAACTAAGTAGCCTTGTTTCAGAGCTTAGACCTGAAGTAACTTAATTGAAAGAAAACCTCTGGGTCAAAACATACTGGTTTCCATTAACAATGTGGTATCCAACTGATATCAGGACATTGATAAAGTAATCCTTAATACACGTTATTAATAGTGCATATAACATTAATTAAAATATTGGAGTGTGCTTTGTGGACTTTCTGTCCAAATGACTCCTGTTGGCAATACGTTACCTTTCAGTACGTGCAAACCAGGTTAATTTTTAAATTTGTACTTTGAAAAGAAAAGCTTATGTTAGGTTCTTATAATTGCTTATACAGATCATTTTTCTTTTGAGACTAATTCTTTTTCTCTGTATAGATATACATATGGACGTTTCCCCACCTTTGAGGAACTTGGACTTTTGTTGGGGTGGTCAGACATATGTTACGGTATGCAGCGTGTGATGAACTATCACAGGATGTGGTGGAGATTATGAATGGTTTAGCTGACTGTACATGCAGATGAGGGAAAATTCATTGTGAGCAAAAAAACACAGGGCAAGGAAACAAAATGCCTACCAGTTACATCAGTAAAAGTAAATTTACTAGTGCTACAAACATTAAAATGAAATTATCAGTCTGTTACTAGGTTTGGCTCGGTTCGGTTCTATATCAACCTACAAGTTTTTTGCTTACTAAGTGACATAAACCCATTTCATACTTGTTCCAGAAAAAAAAAAAAAGTATGAAGTGACTTAGGTAATTAGGAAGTCTAGATTATTTTGGCTTCAGGTAGGGTTGGATCCAGAGGCTTAACTTACTATCACTGGGGTTCAGCTTCTCCCTGTCTCTCAGTTCTCTTTTCTCCTTCGTTGACTTCCTGTCAGCAGGTGCCTCAGGCAGGCTTGTTTGGAGGCAAAGTTGTCCGTTAGTAATTCTCAGACTGCGTTATTCCCACAGCGAGTGAACCCAGAGGAAACAGACTGCCTTTTCCCCAGTAAATCTAGCAAAAGTCCCTAGGAGGCCTTCAGTTGGCCTGGCCTAGACCATATGCTCTTCGCTGCAGCAATCACAGTAGCCAGAGTGCCCTCTGATTGGCCAGCCTGGCTTCTGTGCCAACTTCCCAATTGGAGAGTGGGGCTGAGCTAGCTTATCCGCGTGGAATTTGTTTTCTATAATTCAGTGTTTACAAAAGAATGGAGGAGGGAAAAAGATAAGGTTGGTTTTAGCAGATCCTAATGCACATCTGTTACTGTGTGCAGCAATTTTCAGACAGTTTCTGTCCTTGGGCATAACTGTGGCTGGGGTTCTCACCTCTCTTTCCTTGCCCATCTAAAATGTGTAGGCTCCTCTCTTTGACTACTGCTGTCTGGTATCAAAAGAGGTAAATCTGGAGGAATGTACCTGACACAGGAACTGAAAATTCCCAACAAATTCTCAACTGGCAGCTTCAGTTTACAGTGATGCCAAAAAAAAAAAAAAAAAAACAAGTATTCTTGCCATACAGTTGACCTTCTGATCTTCTAATGACCCTGGCATTGTACCTAAAATATCAAGTTGATATTCTCTCTCTCCTTTTTTTTTTTTTGAATCAAGGTCTTACTCTGTTACCTAGCCTGGAGAACCATGGTAGCAGCTTAGCTCACAGCAACATCAGACTCCAGGCTTCAAGTGATCCTCCTGCCTCAGCCTTCCGAGTAGCTGGGACAACAGATGCCCATCACAATGCCCGGCTAATTTTTCTGTTTTTCATAGAGATGGGGTCTCACTCTTGCTCAGGTTGGTCTGGAACTCTTGAGCTCAAGCAATCTTCCTGCCTTGGCCTCCTAGAACATTAGGAATACAGGCATGAGCCAACATGCCTGGCCAGTATGCTTTTAATGTCGGTGTGGTTTCTAGATGGTGATAATACTTTGTTCTTACACACATATTAGTATAAATTGGTCAATCGATTACAGAGGGAAGGAAGCAGGACCTAACACAACATGTGTTTGTGGGGAGAGAGGGGAGGAAGGGTCCCCTTCTTGGTGGAAGGGACCGGGTGAGAATGTTGGAAAGCCAGAGAACACAGCTTTGGAGACATCAAGTTTTGGCCACAGGCTGCTTCTTTGGTAATAAAGAAGTCAAGAGGGAAGAAGAAGAAAGATCTTTTTCAGTTTTGTCTGTCTTAGGCTCTTTCACTCACATCAGCACTTTTCATCTCCAGAGGAAGCCCTGGGCATAGATTTGGATTTGAATCCTGCCCTTCTATATACTAGTTGTATAATCATGGGCAAGTAAACGTGTTCTATCATCTCTCAAATGGGGGTAACAGTAGCTGCCACCTCCTCGTGTCATCATGAAAGTTAAATGAGATAATGTATCACGCATTCCCAGTGTGGGTGTGTGGCACATATCCCACATGAGGGACGTGGCGACAGCTTAGGCTTTGTGCATAATGGAAGCCGTGTGGCCGAATTGTGTGTGTCTCCTCATATGAATCAAATCCCCCCAATCAAATGTAGATACTGCTACCTTAACTAATAAATATGAACAGTTTCCTAATAACAAAATAAAAAAACTTTAACACATAGTAAACACTCTGTAAATGGTGGTAGTAGTGATGTTTATTGTTAACAGACACACGCTCACACATATACCCACACAGTAGTATTGGTTTTCTATTGCTACATAAGAAGTTATCGTGGGCAGCACCTGTGGCCCATCGAGTAGAGCCCTGGCCCCATATACTGAAGGTGGTGGGTTCAAACCCGGCCTCGGCCAAACTGCAAAAAAAAACAGAAAAATAGCCGGGCGTTGTGGTGGGCGCCTGTAGTCCCAGCTACTGGAGAGGCTGAGGCAGGAAAATCCCCTAAGCCCAGGAGTTGGAGGTTGCTGTGAGCTGTGTGATGCCCTGGCACTCTACCGAGGGCGATAAAGTGAAACTCTGTCTCTACGAAAAAAAAAAAAGTTATCGTAAGTTTAATAGCTCAAAACATTTATTATCTGAGAGTCTGTTTCTGTGAGTCAGAATTTGGACATGGCTTAGCTGGGTTGTCTGCTTCAGAGTTTCTTCCCAGACCTCACCTAACCTGTTGGCTGTGGCCAGAGCTCATCTGACCACTCACCTGGGAGAGGGTCTGTTCCTTTTGGGCTATTGAAATAAAGGCCTCACTACCTAGGTTACTGTTGGCCAGAGACTGTGCTCAGTTCCCCAGCAGGAGTGTGGAAATCAAGAAGGCAATAGACTTTCCTAGCAAGGTGGAAACTCGAATTTTATATAACACAGTCATGAAAGCGATGTCCGAATGTGTTTGCCATATTCCTTTGAGCAGAGGGAAGTCACAGGTCCTATCTACATTTGGGAAAGGGGATTCCATAAACATGTGAATACCAGGAGGCAGTGATGGAGGAGGAGTTTTTTAGCAGAAACATCCAAAGCTCTGAGAGGTGGAATAAGTCACCCAAGGTCATACAGCACCAGGTGGGTGCCAGACTTAATTGCAGTGCATTTGGCTCCAGGGATCTTATCCTTTTAGACATCTTCTATGTGCCATACTGATGCCAAATTTTGGGATGAGAAACCTTGTTTCCTGAGGTTTAGCTGTATAGTACAGTGCAAATTAGCAGTGGGATCTGGTCTGTTTTTCAGAGTTCATTAGTGGCTGCTGTTACCAAGCAGATTTATGGATGATTTTATTTTATGCATTGTTAATTTTGAAAATGTTAATCTGAAATTGCTACAGTATTTCAATTAATTTGGGCGATTAAAATTTAGCACCAGAAGAATCCCTAGCAGAAGATAAGGCAGCTAATTAGAGGTTCTGAAACAAACAACTGTAGACCTTGGCACTGAAACATGCTGGGTGGATGACACCCAGCAGAACTCACTCTGCTTAGCAGTTTTGAAATGGAAAGAATAATTTCTGGCAGTCTCAATATTAAATTTGAACATAATTGAATTTTTTAAAAAGCTATTTTAAGGAGTTAACTATTTGTTGTATCATTTTTAAATTTTATGCAGTTCTGAAAAGCCAGCTTCAAATTATTTTTCAATATTGTGGGATAACCATTGCAGTGACAGGAATGTAGTCGGCATTTGCTATCCAAATGTTATTTAAAGGTGCGACAGCATATATGTTTTTAAAATAATAAATATTGTCCAAAATGGGGGTAATAGTAGTGGGCACCTCCTGATTTCATTACAAGGTTTGCACTTCGAAATGTTTATTCTGAAAAATCCAGAAAATACAAGAAAGTATGGAAAAGTTCCCTGGATTGTCCATAATCTTCTAACTTGGATAATCACCCTTTATGCTTTTATTTTGTTACATCCTTTTTCCTACTATTATTTTTACTTGTTATATAACCACATGTTTATAAAATGCCTGGATTTTCAATTTGGTATTATATTTTATCACCTTGTTTCATGAGCACATTTGTTTATTCATTTGTTCATTCAACCATTTGACAAGTATGCAGACTTGGCATTGAGGATGCAGGAATGAACAAGATGTGTTTTCCCTCTTGTGACACACAGTGTCATGAAGCAAAGGCAATAAATAGTGAAGATTTGAGATCAGGGAAATACAGTGGGTAGGCTTAAAAGAGGCATGACCTTTATGTCAGTGATCACATCAGGATAGATGTCTACACTGAAAACCAGAATATATGGCAGGGGATTAACAGGGTGTGAATGGAGACAAGAGGGTTGAGGTGGAGAGAACAGATAGAGCAAAGACCCTGGATGGTTTGGGTTGGAGAGGGAGAGCCAGGCATGAAGAGAACTGAAAGAAAACTAAGGCGAGATCTTTGTCAATCCATATTAAGAAATATACCTTTACTCTAAAGAGTAGATTGAGCCTTTGAAGGGTTTTAATTAGGGGAGTGACATGGTTATCTAGGACTGGCTGAAAAGATCATCCTTGCCATACTCTGAAGGAAATCTTGAATCATTACTCTTCAAGAAAACGTGAAGTGATATTAGCATAATTTATTGTTGGGCATTACTCTTTCTAATTTTAATTATTATAAATACTACTGTGAGGAACATCTATTGCTGGGGTCTCACCCCGGGGGCAGGGTCCATTAAGACCTGTAGATGTGGCAGTGACTGACTGAAGAAATATAAAATTAGAAATGATAAGAGATAAAGAGACAAGACACACAGAATAGAATTTTCAAAGATGGGAGCACAGGGACCATTGCCCGTTTGTGGGGTTCTGACAGTGACCCCAAGTGTCAGTTCCACTCTGCTTTTATTGAAGGCTATTTGCTCATTAGCCCAGAGGGTAAGCTGAGGAAGGGAACAAAGCCATCAGCAGTTTCTCTGAGCAAGCGTATCAGCTTCTATTGTTTCTATAATCATTAACTTTAAGAGTCTGAGCAGTGTTGAGAAATCTGTAACCTGAATTTTGTGTGGGGGCAGCCTCCTATCTGTAGTCACACACATAGATGCCTAGGAAGGTGTTAATCTCCACTAGTTCACTGTGGGTTAAATGCCATTGGCATTAATCTCCTCTGAAGAATCTGTGGGAAAGAGGAATTTTCCTCTCATCACCACCACAGAGGATCTTCCTCTGGGCTAAGGGATATAAGCCCTTCTACCCATATTTCAGGGTTTAAGCTGTTCCCTTGATCTCTTCCCCAGCCAAATACAAATCTCCACAGTGGGTATTTGCATTGACTATTAACTGGGCAGAAGGCGGCCTAGTTAATGTTTCTTGCTAGGCCTTGCACACAGCATCCTCTGTGGCCATTGTTCCTTCACAGTGCTTACAGACCCAGCAGGAAACTTGCTCAGATAAGAAATTTATCAGTGGCTGGTTTAAAGGTAAACTAGTGACTTCTCTTTGTTCTGCCTCACTTATCTTACTTTTTTATTTTCACCTTTTTTGGGAGGTATTTGCCCTTGCCAAGAATGGGGTCTGTGGTTCCCATTCTGCCTACAATCTATGGGTGGACATACTTGTCCATCTCACTAATCATTGTTTATTAATGGAGTCACAGAGGTATAATTTCTGGGTCAAAAAATATGAATCCCTTGATTCTGAATACATATGCTGCCAAATTGCTTTTCAGAAATATTACATTGAATTAAATCCCCACCATGATTGGAGCAAGAAAATGTGTCTTATTCTATGCTATTAACCCTGTGTTATTCTTTTTACTTGAAGTAATTTGATAAGAAAAGAATAGTCACCTTATATTCATATCATTGTAGTTTTCATACCATAATATGAACTATCTTGATTTTTAGTAAGATATATTATTTGGGGTATTTATTAGCTATTTGTGTTGTTCCTCTGAATTATCTGTTATGCTTTCCCCATTTTCCTACTGAAGATTTGGTGCTTCTCTAAATAATTTATAAGAAAAATTATATATAAATAAGTGATATCTACCTTATCATATTTGTTGAAAATATTTGAAAGTTTTTTGAACTTTTTTTATATAAAGTTTTAAACTTGTCAGTGGTCAAAATTATTGATATTTTATGGTCTCTTTTACTGCTTTTATGCTTAGAAAGTTTCTCTCCTCTGAATTCTATTAAATAATGTCCTTCTAATTTTATTGTTTAATTTTTGTAGCAATTCACCATTTAACTAATTTTAACTTAAGTGATAACTTATTTTATTTAACTCATTTTTATTTAAGTAGTAGATTACAATTCTGTGAGCAGTTCCAAAGTGTACATCAAAATGTTTTTAAGGATTTGTTACAACATTTTATAAAATTTAAACTTGTCTTTTTTATATGCTATGTAGCAACCACCTTACATTGTATACTTTTCATTTTGTGCTTTATTTAAACACATGGTCTGCTAAAATTGTAAAGTTTCTCATGCAAAATATGTCACCATACATGGTCTGCTGGATAGGGAGGAAATTACATTTTAAACAAATGCAGGTACTTAATATTGAGATGATCAGTGTTTTTGTTGTTGTTGTGAATATGATAAGCTAAGATGACCTTCCATAAACCTTCTTGCAAGTAGGAGGAAAATTATTCTGGTGATTGTGCCTTTGATTTCAGGGTAGTCCCTCCCATAGTTCTGTTTCCTTAGTATATGTGCGTCTTCCTTCATCTTATAAATATTTCTCACATTAATTTACTCAGGTGCCCTTGGGGCTTATATTAAAAGCTCTTTAGTCTTAGTAGTTTTTCATCAAAGTAAGAAAATTCCAACTTTAACTTTATTTGAAATATGCTGTAGATATGTCTTCATTTCAAAAATTGTGTGGAAATTCAGCACTTTGGATTAGGAATTCGGGAAGTTTTATATTTGCCATGAAACGTTAGGTGTTTATAAACAGGTTTTCTTGGGGGAAGTCCGGTCTATGGAAGTAGAATAACAACTTTGGTTTCTTGCCACCATCCTTCTGGTGATCTCCATGGAGAATAGACTAGGAGATGTCCATTTTTAACAATCGTGTCCATGGCTTCCTATTATTTTAAAGGTCCCAACAGAATCAAGCGATGCCTTCAAGCTAGGACAGAACTTTCCTTCTTGAGACTAAGAATTACTCTTTCAGTTTGTTTACAGCACATCCAGAGGACAAAATAGATGAAAGATGAAAGTATCCTTACATTTCTCCACTACCACCTACCATTTTCATACTGATAGATAGCTTTTCACTCCCAGAGGAAGAAACTTGCCATTTAAAAAAAAATGCAATGCCATGCTCTGGGGATCCCTTATTTAAATACTTTGTGCATTTTCCATTTAAATTCAAGCAATATCCAAGAAGAGAATTTGGCCAATCATTTTGAGAAAATGAAATGGCAGCACCTTCTTGGAATCTCAAACTGTTCAAGAATGTTCCCCCCGACCCAGCAAAAACAGGAAGAAATTGGGAAAAAAGCATATGGACTCAGGTTGAGCATATGATGTATTTTCAGCTTGATTCGGCACTTTACTCATATTTGTAGTGTGACTTAAAATTAATTTTGGTGAAGCATTTAGATTTGAAGGAAGAAGAAAAAAACTGTATCTGGGACTGAATCAACATGTGTGGCATCTCATTAATCGCTGCTTTATGTAACTGCTTTTCCCACCTAAAGGGAAACTACTGGGATGAGAAAAGTTTACGATATTAATGCCAAGTGCAGATCTTGCCTTTCCAAAAAGGAGTTCATTAATCATCATCGAAGCACAAGAACAAACATACTTCACTTCTCTTGCCAATTTTTTTTCAATAACATTTCTGAAAGTCAAAAAAATTCATATTTTTATCTTCATTGGAAAAGGTTTTAATTTGGCTGTTATTTAATTTGTGATAATGTTATATAAATGTAACATGTTCTAAGAATGCCCATACTCAGTACATGAGAGTCTGGGCCCCTGGGTCAGGAATGGTCCACATTCTTGGCTGTGTTAACCTCCTGCCTGTGTGGTCATTCATAATGCATGCAAAGCGCTTCCAACACAGTGCTTGGCACAGGGTAACCAGCTAATAACCAGCAGTGATGGAAATTCGTACATTCACTGGTTGGAAGCAGTGTGGGTAAGAAGTTTAAAAACATGGCTTTCAATCCAATTCATGGTGTAAATCTTTGGGCCATTTATTAAGCCTCACTTTCTCCATCTGAAAAGAAAGGATGAAAATGGTCTCCCTACCTACACTTTAGGATTATCATTTGGCACACCTGATATAATGCCTTAATCAAGATCATAAACCAAGCCTAGCAATGGCAGGCAAAAAAAAAAAAATGAGTGCCCCATTGTGTGATCTTCATCTTTGCCCATATATCTCAGACAACAGTGGTAGAATTATTTGGGTGCTCAGTGGATATATTTTGGGATTGGCCATGTAGTTACTGCATCCTTTAAAGAGTTTTTTATTACCATTTTCTGGAACTTTTAATGTTCTCTGTAATTACATCTTTACATCCTTTACCCCCTCCCTCTCCTAATTTTAAAACTATTTACAAATAGGAAAAATTCGTGACTAATACAGCACCTTGCCAATAGATGAAAGGGATGATGATCTAAAAAAAAACAATTACAAACCTCATGTGAGAAAACAGAAGCACCCATTTAAACAATAATAAATAAAGGAAAAAAGCCCGATGTACAAGAAAAGGTGGCGTAAGCCTTCCCTTGTCCATGGCCCTTAGCTACCAAGCATCAGGGGGAGGAATGGGCCCGTGGTGAAATTTTTACGCACTCTTTGAAAATGGGTTTTTCTCACTTGTCCCTATTAGAAGCTGTGCCCTTTCTTGTCCTTTTTTTTTTTTTTTTTAATTTCTATGGCCTCTGCTATTAGAGGCACTGTAAAAAGCCAAAAGACGAACATGAGATCCTGAGGATGTGGTTGAAGATGCAGCCTTGAGGTTTTGGGAAATCACAGGAGACAGGCAAGGCTAGTGTCCAGCAACAATAGCTGGAGTAGCTCTTTTTGTCCCGCTTTTAAAAAGTAAAGCATAAAGAAGAGATCATATGGGCACTTAGCAAGGCTTAGTTCATTTTTTAATTCAAAGTAGTTTGGAAAGAGGACTTTGAGCCGAGTAGAATAGCAGGAGGTTTTTGTAAGGTGAAATAGAATGAAAGTGCAGGCAAGAATTTTTGTGTCTTCGATGTTAGCATTGGCCTAACACAATTTTTTTTTCCCTGTGTTCTTTTTAACCTTCTTATCAGCTTTTCACATTCTCCTTTGGGAATTTTCCCCCATATGGTCAGCACAGACTCCCTCAGAAATCCTGAACGCCATACCCTTATCGTGAAAGAGCCGAAGAGAATACAGATGAACATCTCGAGTTAAGTAGCTTGGAAGCTGAGTGTTACGGGGATGCATCTGTAATAAGACCCTGCCAGCTAGAGGCCAAAATAAAGAAATATTCCTCTGTTTATTTTTTATTTTTTGAGACAGACTAGCTAGCATGCAGTGGCCTCAGCGTAGCTCATAGCAGCCTCAAACTTTTAGACTCAAGGGATCCTTCTGCTTCAGACTCTTGAGTAGCTGGGACTATGGGCACATGCCACCATGCCTGGCTTATTTTTCAGTTTTTTGTAGAGATGGCGTCACTCTCTTGCTCAGGCTGGTCGTGAACTCCTAAGCTCAAGCCATTCCCCTGATTCAGCCTCCCAAAGTGCTATTATAGGAATGAGCCACCACACCAGGTCACTAAGTTCTTATTCCATACATTTCCTTACACAGCGTGACTACAGATTCTTATGTGTATGATTTACACATCCACCAGCACATTGGGGAAGTAACTGTGGAGGGAACATTAGAGTAATTATTTGTCCACGTATTGGATAGTTAATATACCTTCATTTTAATTCTCGCAGCAAATCCTGTGAGCGGCATTATGCCATTTTACAGATACTTTGAGAATTTGACTTATATCCAAATGCATGTAAGGAATAAACACCGAAGCTGAGCTTTTAACCAAATCATTATGACATTTTAATTTATGTATTTCCCCAATGAGTGATAGCATTGTATGTTTCTTAACTAATTTAGGAGTCTTAGGGGAACACATTGGTTACATCAGCCTACTTTATCAGGAGATTTGTTCTGTAGCCAGGCTGGCCTCAGTCACGGATTGTGCCAGAAGTTCTTGGGAGGGAGGAAGTGAGCTGAGGTAGGCTCAAAAGAAATTATCTCGATCAGATTGATGAAGGATAAACATTCTTAATTGCTAACATGAGATGAAAGGAGGCCTATGACCTTGATGTCAGGCTTGCAGGGTTGTTGTCTGAATGTCTGAGTCCTGGAGGAACGAAAGGCCATCTGAATGAGTGGAGAGCCAGGAAGGACCTTCTCTGAAGGGCTTCAGGGGCACAGAGGGGCCAGCAGACACCCTTGATGGTCTTCTGTGTCCCTGACAACCTTGGGAAGGAAGGAAACTCATCCCATGTAGCATTCTAGATCTTGCATTAGTGTGACTTTGAGTTTATATGATTAGAATATGAAATCATAGCAAAATATTAGGAAATAACTCCAAACAATATGTCATCGATGCTGTTTCTGTTTGTTCTTTTAATGTCTTCTTTAAGATTTGTGCAAAAAATGAGGTTTGAGGCATGATTTTGCTATTTTTAATAATTTATAGACTGCTATCCTGTGATTTATTCTTGGATCTGTATATATGTGTAGGTATAATTCTAACACAGTGCATCCTCATCAAGCCATCATCACTCAGTGATGACCATATGTAATAAATCCACTTACAGTATATTGTATAAAAATTATACCTCGTTTCCCAGGCATATATGGAGACCTTGTTGGACTATATCTGCCACATTGTTGCTCCAGTACAAGACAAGCTCTTAAGTGCTTGTGTGGGTCACCAGACCTCGTAAGTGGTTGAGACACTGGGTTTGCAGTCAGCAGCTCATGGCTCAGTGCTTTGCTCTGCACATGGCGGTGTACCCAGCCCTCTGTTAACTGAGGGCACTAATGTCCGCTCCCCTCCAGAATTGCCCTGTGCGCATTAACCGAGAGAATGTATTTGTAGAATGTTGGCAGTGTCTAGCTCTTTGTCCATATTAATACTTACTAAATGATGGCTTTTATGTTCACCATCATTGCTACCTCTTTTAGGATCCTGGCTCAGGGCAGGTGTGGAAGGCACACTGAAACCTGAAGAGACAGGGCCTCTTCTCCAACTCGTGAGGCCAGTGGTCATGCTGTGGTCTTGTGGGTTTTACTTTTAAGGAGCTAGTTCCATTGGAGCAGGCATAGCGGTGTAAGCTGCTAGCCATTAAGCATCTTGCTTATGATTTTTTTTTTTTTTTAGACAGAGTCTCACTATGTCTGAGTGCCATGGCTTCACAGCTCACGGCAACCTCCAACTCTTGGGCTTAGGTGATTCTCTTGCCTCAGCCTCCCAAGTAGCTGGGACTACAGGCACCCGCCACAATGCCTGGCTATTTTTTGTTGCAGTCGTCATTGTTATTTAGCTGGCCCAGGCTGGGTTTGAACCTTCCAGCTTTGGTGTATGTGGCTGGCGCCGTAACCACTGTGCTACGGGCACAGAGCCACTTAGGATTTTTTTTGAAAATTAATGATATACAGATTCCAGAGTTGGCTGCCTGGGTTTGAACCCAGTTCTCTCTCTTCACCTGCTCTATAATGTTAATTACTGTGCCTTAATTACTTCTTTGTAAAGGGGATTATAATAAGACCCCTTTCGTAGGGTTGACATGAGGCTTAAATGAGTTAATATGTACTAAGCTCTTAGAACAGGACCTGGAAATGCTTGGTGAGTGTTAGCTAGAATGTTTACAAGTAAAATCTCTTCAGTTGTCTTGAGATAATGATAGAGGTGCATCCTACAAATATATTGTCATGATATTTAAACTTCTATAGATTGTTCGAAGCAAGTGCAAACATTCTGGGCAGTTAGTGCAGCGTTTTCAGGATAAGAAGCCAGCCACACAGCTCAACGGCCTTGGAGGGCAGTAGGCACTTGGCTGCTGTGTCTGGAAAAACTGAAACTTTGGAAGGGAGCTGATAAGCATCTCTGTCCCTAAATTCGGGAGTGTGTGCAATAAATCCATCTTACATTTCCTTCAAATCAACTTACTTCCAACTTTGAACCCTTAGGGCTCCCTTGATGTGTGGCAATTGTCTGTTCGTGTCTCACACATGGGTGATGCAGTGTCTGACCAGGTGCAGGATGTGTCCCCCGGCCGACCCTGTGAGCCTTCCTCAGCACTTGTGAAGCTGACAGGTCTTGAGCCTCCCCCAGAGAAGCCACTGCACAGGGAGCAGCTCCTGGGTGCTCTGGGAGCCACAAACCCGTCGTCTTCTCCATCAGGGCAATCTCCTCTCTTCTCTCTTGTTTCCCTGGAAGGATGACCCTTCTTTCTCCTTTTTTCTGGGCCACATCCATCAGCATCAGCTCTTCAATGATCAGGCTTTACAAACAGCAAAGAGAGCTGGTGACTTCTATTTATTTATTTATTTATTTATTTATTTATTTTGAGATAGAGCCTCAAGCTGTTGCCCTGGATAGAGAGCTGTGGCATCACAGCTCACAGCAACCTCTAACTCCTGGGCTCAAGCAATTCTCCTGCCTCCACCTCCCAAGTAGCTGGGACTCTAGGCACCCACCACAACACCCGGCTATTTTTTGGTTGCCACCATCATTGTTGTTTGGCGGGCCCAGGCTGGATTC